>ML806260.1:58473-110216 GCA_009831015.1 Picea engelmannii | reverse complement strand
ACTTCACTTATAAATCCCGATACGCAGAATTACATATATCGGTCGAATCAACGATCCAGATGTAATTTCGGCTCAATGGCTACGATTATGTCGCGATATCGCATATCGCGATTTCGCAACTCATGTTGCAATCCTTGCCATCTTCTGATTCACAAAACTCCAACGTAGAGTTTGATCAACGGTCCTCATCTCTTGCTTTCTTTAACGGCTGAGATCAATTCACATTTCGCGATTTCGGGTTTCTCATTGTCAAGAGATTTTGACATTGCAAAGTGCCGATTCCCGATTCCCGATTCTTCATGCATAGATTCAATGGTTCAGATCACTTCTAGCTCAACGACTCAGATTAGATCGGGATTTTGCACATCGCGATTACTCCCACTTATCCTTGTTCTTTAAAAGGCATGCAGATTATCTCTGATCCAACGATGATCGGGTCTTGCGCTTGGATCCAACGGTTACTGAGTCATCTCCACAACCATACCAATACTCGCACTCCACGCAGAGATTCAACGGTCCAGATCATTCTTTCTTTAACGGATACGATCAAATCGTGAGATCGCATATCGCGATTTCGGTGTTTTCATTGTGATTGAACACGGGACTCATGAAACTCCGATTCCCGATTCGCCGATGAGCATAACTCCGACAACGCTCGATCCTATGCCACCTGTCCTTGCGAATGGACGGTTCCTAATCCTTTGGGATTTCACCTCTGCATAGTAGGACTTAAACCCTGCGTTTAACCTCTGCGCAACTTCTGAAGATCTGATGACTATCGGCCTTTCGGGAAATTTAAATGGGATCCAACGGTCACTGGATCTCTGTCTTCCTTTTTCCTCTGTAAGCTCTTGCTACGCACGTTTTCTTCAAGGCTGTTCCTCCTGAGCTTTTACTTCCAAATCCCCACGGGGTTTTATCCTTCTTATCTTGCTGTCTCCACTGTTGCCATTAATGAAAACAACCATCAACACGTGTCCATTGCTTGTTCAATATTTGCCAACACCCCTCACCATCTCTCTCATAACATCCATGGTCTGTCTTGAGAAACCCCCCTTTCAACAATTATGCAACACTTATCCATTTTCTATTAATAGCAAAAAATACATACATTGACCTTTTATACAAAGGTTAATCAAATCAAACATTTACACATATCTAGTCCACCATAGTCTCTTGGCCAGTTATAGTTATATTTACAAACTGGGGGAAACAAGGGTATTACATTACGCCTTCTATTCTATATGGATGTGAAGTCTGGGGATGCAATATCTCTCGTGAATCCTGGAGAAAGATAGAGCAAATCCAATAGACTTTTATAACCTATAATATCAAAATTAAAGGAAATACGTCATATCCCATCCTACTCTTAGAGACAATCCTTTCCCCCATTGAGAGCACGACTATGACTAGATACCTAATGTATAAGAACAAGTTAAACAACATGGAAGACAAGATACTTCCTAAAATTGCTTCAAAATCTAGTGGTAACCACCCTCGACTCAAGGCTCGAGGATGGCATAAAGATGCCCAATCTTGGCTAAGCTATTGGGGAATCATGGAAGACATCATTTTGCAGAATAAGGATACTAATAAAAATATCATTAAATCAAAATTTAAGGAGAAAATGTGGTGTGATAAAGAGTTAGAGGAAAAAATAAAATTAAGGTATTATAAGGATGTAATCAATCATAATCTAGAAGATCAAAATTATCTCTCTGTTTTGACAAGTGTAAAGAAAGAAATAAGCCTTGGAGCTAAGAGAAGAACAAATTCTCACGAGCTCCATAATGAAACTGGGTGTTGGTCAATTCCTAAAATGCCATGTGATGAAAGAGTGTCACCTTTGTGACACTAAGAAGGTTGAAGATGAAAAACATTTTCTTTTAAATTGTCTAGCCTATACCAAGATTAGATCTCAATTTCAAAATATTTGTCACACTACCAACCTTCCTAACTTTTTATATCAACAAAACTATGGTGATCTTGGAAAACTTTTCTTAATGTTTTTCGAGCACATACATAAAATTCTAAAGAATTGCAAGTAACCCCTTACCCTCTTAAGGTCCAATAGATCAATTCGATCTAAATGGACATTAATCATCATCATCATTATCATCATATTTTTACCATGTACGACACCGTTTATGACATGGTTAAGAGAGAATTCCAGCACCATTTATACTTAGCTAATAACCACGCCAAAAACATCGTTTTAAGTATCATTGATTTTGTCGAGGCATTTTACATATATTTTATTTGATCGAAGCTTAATACATGATGTTATCAATGCAAAGGGTTTCCATGCTTAACGTACTTGGCAAGTTTGGAGTATTCTAATTTTTAGGCGAAAAGTTATAAAACTAAAAGGGAGAAAGAAGGATACATAGATACTTAGTTCAATGATTTATGATGCATAAGGTGTTTAAAACATAATGGAAATTTGATTAAATTCATTAATAGAAAATAAATAAATTAAATTACAACGAAATTAATAAATAAATAAATTTATAGTTATTGATTTTATTAATTATTTTAATTAAATTATAATTATTTAATTTATTTATTTGTAATTGGATTTGATTGATTAATAATAAGTTAAATAAAAAAATAAAAATGGAAAATATGAGTTATTTTCCATTATCTAACTAGGTTAGACTTTGGGTTAGACGTGTAAAGAAATGAGCACCCCTCAAAATAAATGAATGTAACAACTATACCCTATTTTAAACCTATTTTTTTTATTTTTATTTTTATTTTCATTTTTCTAATATGAATATTATAGAGACCATGGAAATAATCCTTGAAATCGTCAATAAAATGCTTCTTTTAATATAAGAAAAATACATTTCAAAATATGTTATAGAAACATTTTTATTAAAAGAAAAAATAACTTATCTTCTCAACATAATATTGAATCCTAATTAAATACCAAATAAATGGCAATAAAAATAAAAAATTGTATTACAAATATTATTAATAAGTGGTATTCACAGGGAGTTTGACTAGTTGGTGGAGGGTGATATTCTCCCCATTAGGGTTCAAATTCTCCAAGAAGTGACAATATGTTTAGTTAAAGTCGTAATGGTCATTACATTAGGTTAGTATGTTACATATTAATAAGTATGACATGACATTCCAACTTGATCTATAAATTGTTGTGGATACTCAACTGAAACACTTCATCACTACATAACTTACAAGTTTACGCAAACTCTTGTTATGATGTATTTAACTTAATATTAAGATTTAATATTACTATCTTAGCACGTGAAAGATTAAAATAAACTAATATTGAAATGACATAAGATAGAGAAAATAATACACCATCCATAATGAAGACAAGATGTACCCTAGGAAACCCAAAATGTGAAAACCCAACCAAAAGATGAGGACTATGCCTTGCTCTCTTCTTCTCAGTTATGAAATGCAATACAAAGAAAGCAAACTCACTATGAAGTTTCCATGAATACTATGGCTTGTATGACGACTACAAAGTCTTCTACTTCCTCTGTTGTACTCCAACAACCAACTCCCTTTCTCTACTCAACTATGGAACAATAATCAATACAAAAGGAATGGAAACCCTTCCTTTCCCAACGACCCAATTTTTAACAATGTCTTGATATTCATCGATGGTTAGGTTTAAGGTTTTTGCAAGCCTCAACTCTTGATTAGGGTTAGGGTTCTAGACCCTCTAGAACCTTCTTGAAATCAAACACATGACTAGTTCCACATGTGCGAGTAATGGAATCTAACATGGCATCCACTCCATACCATGGTGGTCAATGAGATAGGTCAACTTGAGGGAGACATAGCTTCATCATATGAACTCTAATCGAGGTGATCTTTGTGTTGTTGAAAATATCTCTATGTGTAGAAGAACATTGAGAGGTTAGAACCTAGATCACACCTAAATATTCCTTGGTGAACATTAGGTGTGATCCATTCTATGAGAAGCATGTAGAGAAACTCACCGACCTAATTAAACACATGTCTTTTTAGGACATTGTTAATGACACATATTTTTTCCTATCCAAAGTTGATATTATTTCTATTAAACTACATAAAGAAGAAGAAGAATTTTGATGTTTGGAATTTACATTTTGACGAGGCTAAGTCTAATCCTAGTTATACTAGTTATATTTTTCTAGTCCATTACAATAGTACTTCTAACCATTGGGGTGTGAAACTCTTGTTACCAATTGCAGATCACATTACCAAATTTTAGGGTTTAGATATTCCTTGTTTAGAGGAGTCTGTAAGGTTTATGTGCATGGACATTTTGAATTCATTATTGACTGGGTTAAAGGATTTTGACATGTTTAAGATCTCCACTTAAATCTTTTTATGGATATGGTCATTAAATTCCTCTCTAAATTTTAGAGTTTGACTTATGACTCAAAATGAAATTATATTGTAGAAACCCCAGTCCTTGTAGGTTCCTATTATTGGACTACTGGACATAGTTAGGTTAAAGCTATCCTCAAAACTTCCATTTTATACACCTCTAGTGAAATGAAAGAATTGAATGTCCCGTTTTACAACATGGACCAATGCATAGATTGATTTCATTTTGTATTATTACATTATTGTTTTTCATAATTGGATTTTGCCTTTAGAATAGTTGGTATTTTGGCATTCTAATGGCAGATTGAATATGAACACCTTTCTAAGAAGGTTCTTTAGAACCACTTTGGTGATTTTTCCATTTGTATATTGGTATATATATGCATATTTAAACTTTTCTCCTTTTTATGTATATTAACTTAGTTCAAACACATCTTAGCGTAACAACATTAAATTCCCACATAAAATAAAACAATGAGTATAAAGAAGATGGAATACTAATTGTGTTGGAAATGGTAAGACATTACAAAAGCTACATGATGGGAATTTTTATTCTTAATCAAACATAGAAAGTGTAGGTAGAAAACAACCAAAAAAAAAAGGAAAATTACAACAACCACTAGACAAGTTATATGCTTCTAACTCGAGCATGGTGAATGTGATAGAAAATAATGAAAAGATAGACAAAATATTATCCAAACTAAAGGTTGAGTATCCATCTCCTCAATTTCTTCTCACATTATTTTATAGCAAAAAACTATTAATAATATGCTAAATATACACCTATTCAAAGATAATGATACAAAGTGTATAAAAACTCATTTATAATATTACACTTTATAAAAATTGTTTCATTGATATTCATAAATTAATCATTTCCATTATAATCAGGCTTCAATGAAATTTTTATTATAAATTAATTATTTTATAAAAAATAGTAAAATAAAATTATTACTATTTTTTCACAAAACTGCATTGTTTACTAAAGTGAATCATTTATAAATTAATTATTTTTAAAAGCATTACATTGTTATATTCATAAATTAATCATTTCCATTATAATCAGGCTTCAATGAAATTTTTATTATAAATTAATTATTTTATAAAAAATAGTAAAATAAAATTATTACTATTTTTTCACAAAACTGCATTGCTTACTAAAGTGAATCATCTATAAATTAATTATTTTTAAAAGCATTACATTGTTTACTGAGTGATTGATTTATGAATTTATTATTTTTAAAAACATTACATTGTTTATTAACGTAATTGATTTATAAATTAATTATTTTTTATTTATAAATTAATTATTATTATAAAAATATTCCGAAACCAAACCAAAAAATAGTGATTAATTTATGAATTAATTATTTTTTTATGAAAAAGTAGTCTAGAAAAGTTAGTTGTGTTTTTTCACTATACTATATTGTATACACCACTGAATTTAAAAGTAATTTAAATTTAACAATGTGTACATAACTCCGTGCTACTTTTAATACTAGTTATTGGTAGCCAGTTATGCTTACTTTCCTTTTTTAAGTTGGAAATCATTATAGGGAAGCAATGAAAAGGAACTGCGAGGCATAATAAGGAAAAAATGTTAAAATCTCACTACCATATATATGTTTATTTATTTATTTATCTGATTATTTTAATTTTTAAATGAAGTTTAGCAGTTTTAAATTTTCGGGGTTATTTTGACGGTTTAAATTAAGGTTTTTCGGGATTGAGCTTCTCAATCATAGCTAAAGGTTATGATTGAGCCCCCAAAATGAATCTCCTCGAAAATACCTTTCCAACTGGCTAGCGTGCGCCTAAAACAGAGATCGTATGCAAAAGTTACGACCTCGAGAAGTTGATGTACTAACTTACCCAAACTGAGCCCACATGACTTTTGGCGCTTCATCTCCTAGGGTCAGGTTTTTGGATGTCTAGGGTTTTTGACATTCTTGTTTATTGTAAAAGGTCTTCAGATCCTCATGGTAATCATCTTCTTGCGAATGAGCGCAATCGTCACGTCTCTTCTCAGAGATAAGCCGCCACCATTCCAACAAGCTTGTTTTTTGTTACATTTTACAATTTCAGCTTGTTTCCTTATTGAATAGAAAATCAGTTTTACTATATCTTTGTTATTCTATGTTAAGCATATTTTAATAAACTGTATTCATTTCGTTCTGCTCATAAAATTTGGATCAGTGGTATCAGAGCGGTTTGCTCCTTGTTGTCTTAATGCATGTCCCCAACGAGGTCAAGGTGCAAAGAATTGGGTCTCGAGCTTGTTTCTCTTGAGGACAAAAGCTCTTGCACGCCCAAGCGACCTCTCATGGAAGGAGAAAATAAAGATGACGGGACATGAGATCCTTTCAAAATGTTGCTTGAGGAAGCCATCACGCAACAGAGGAACAAGATGATGGATAGTTTCGTGCAAATCCTTCGACGACTACCAACATGCGACGCATCTTCCTCGAGCGGAGGCGCCGCCCCCTTCAAGGTACAAATAAAATTCGATATTCCTATATTTGAAGTTAAGATAGACGTAGATGCTGTAGACAAGTGGTTGAATCTACTAGAAGGGTATTTTTCTATCCATAACTTTTCGAATAGAGAAAATATTACTTTTTCACTCCTCAAATCCATTCCCCATGTCAAAGATTGGTGGGAAACTTTCTGTGAGAAAAATAAAACATAGGAATCCTCATTATTTAAAGTCGCGACCACCTGAGAATCCTTCAGGGATGCTATTAAGGAACAATAATACCTTGTCGGAAGTTCTGACAACTTGTATACCAAATGGACCACATTGCGGCAAGAAAGAGACCAAGTAGTGTCAGAGTTCACAAATATCTTCCATACCTTGCGCACCAAGATGTGTATCAAAGATTCAGAGCGACATATGGTGCTCAAGTATCACGGTGCTCTGCATAGATACATCCAGACCAAAATGGAATTTTTGGACATCTCGTCCTTGGGCGCGGCCTACGATATGTCGTCAAAATTGAGCAAAAGCTCAAACAAAAGAGACGAGAATTTGGGCCTGGGAACCCCTCACAAAAAAAGCTAGGAAGGGGCGGCCTCAACACACAGAATAGAGGACAAAGCAAAGATGGATAGTATCAGGACAACCAGTCCAAGCCGCAAGCAAAGAAGGACACCAGAAAGACAAAGATACTGGGAAGTGGTGCAACTTCCATAAGAGCCCTTGGCATAACATTAATGACTGCCGCTCAAAGAAGTCGCTGGTGGATGAAGTGAAAGCCTCTGAAGCAGATGCGGGTTCTAACTCTAAGTCAGAACTAGAAAGGGGAAGACATATCATTGACGTGAAACCCAGTTCCACCGTTGCTACCACCAATCTCCAGCCCAGTGAACTAGACGAGCCAGAAGAAGGCGAGCACCTCTTCCATTCACAGATGCTGGTAAAAGGCACCCTGTTGCTTCATTGTTGATAGTGGTAGCCAGAAGAACCTCATCTTAGTATAGGTTGTTAAGCAGCTGGCCCTGCTGACAACGTTGTACCCACAACCCTACACCATTGGATGGCTCCGCCAAGGAAGCGATCTCTGTGTCAGCCAACAGTGTCGACTATCATACGACATCAAGCCCTTCAAAGACGAGGTATTATGTGATGTTTCTCCTCTCCAAGTTTACAATGTTATTTTGGACCAACCTTATTTATGGAAACGTCAATTGTATATGAGTCTAGGCCTCGTAGTGTTATTATTATTTTGAACATGAAATTGTAAAGGATACCCGAGGCAGTCCCTCCTAGTGATATTTCCTTGATCTTTGCCAAGCAATGTAGGAAGGTCATCTCTCATACCGGGAAATTTGTCTTCTTCGTGATTCTCTCTCAGAGTGAGCGAAAGATCGCAGCCACATCCATGGCCTCTGTGACCAATCTCTCCACACAACATAATCAAGCAGATAAGGTCGTGGAAGAATACTAAGATATCTTCTCCTCTCCTACCAGGGTACCTCTACATTTCCAGGTCAATCATCCCATCGATCTGAACCCAGGTGCATAGCTACCCAATGGGCCAGTCTACCACCGCTCTCTATTAGAAAACGAGGAGATCAAGAGGCATATCCAAGAACTTCTCCACAAGGGTCACATATGTCCCAACTCATGACCTTGTGGGAGCCCAATCATGCTAGTGTAGAAGAAAGACGTGACCTGGCGACTTTGCATTGATTATCGAGCCCTGAATAAAATCACAGTCCGAAATTGGTACCTGATTCCTTGAATCGATGACCTCCTTGATCAGCTCATGGGGGCCAAATACTTCAGTAAGATTGATATGAAGTCTAGCTACCACCAGGTTCCAATAGAACAGACAGATGTTTGGAAGAATGCCTTCAAGTCAAAAGAAGGTATTTTTGACTGGCTGGTCATTCCCTTTGGTTTAAAAAATGCTCCAACAACATTTATGAGGATGATGGATGATATCCTACGAAATTTCACCATTACTTTTGTAGTGGTGTATTTGGATGACATCCTCATCTACATCAAGACTTGGGTGGAACACTTGTAGCATATTCAACAGGTTCTACACACCCTGCGATAGCACAAACTATATGCAAACTTGGAAAAATGCTCCTTCGACATGGACAAGGTTCATTACTTAGGCTACATTGTTGTTCGACATGGTGTGCATGTGGATCTAGCCAAGATCCAGGTCATCCGTGACTAGCCAACCCCAACCAAACTCACTGAACTTTAGAGCTTCTTGGGCCTCACCAATTTCTATCGAATGTTTGTGTTGGGATTCTCTCATATCGCATGGGCCCTCAGCTAAGTAATCTGGGGTGGCGGTAAGGAAAAATTTGTGTAGGGCCTATCCCAAAAACAAGACTTCAATGAATTGAAGAAGCATTTGTGCTCATCCCCATTACTTTCATTATCGGACCTGCAACATCCCTTTGAGATCGAGACAAATGCTTCAAACTATGTTGTGGGCATCATTCTCACTCAAATTGGCCACCCCATGGCATATCATAGTGAGACACTATCAGATGTTGTCTGTAAGTACCCTACTTACGACAAATAAATGTACTCCATTGTGCAATCCTCCTGCCAGTGGAGACATTACATTCTTGGGAAGGATACAGTCATCCACATTGATCACAAGCCACTACAGGTCATGCAGACCCAAGCTAAATTGTAGAATGACCTCTATCATAAGTGGTCCACATACTTATAGTAGTTCCACCTCAACATCAAGTATAAAACAAGAAGTACCAACCGAGTTGTTGATTGCCTTAGTCGACCTCCAGTCGCGACACTCACCATGATGCTAGACTCTTGCTGCCACGAGACCTATGGATGGCCCCACCTCTACGAGACAAACACTGACTTCTCTACCACCTACCAAATGTTGGACGCTAACTCAGTGGTAGCTAACTTCCATCTTCAAGATGGGTTTTTGTGCTGTCTGGGCCATCTCTGTGTTCCATCAAGAGAGCATGCAAAGCTGATTTGGGAAGCTCACTACAGTCGGGTGGCATGACACTTTGGCATCGAAAAGACAGTGGAAATGATGCAGAAACATTTCTACTGGCCGAAACTTCGAGAGGATGTCGACAAGTATATCAGGTCCTCCACCACCTGCACTATTTCAAAATCGACCACTAAGAAACATGGCCTGTACACCCCTCTGCCTACTTCTGATAGGTCGTGGGAATCCATCTCAATAAACTACATGTCGGGCCTCCCATCCACCAAGAGGGGAAATGACTGCGTTTTTTTGGTTGTTGATCGCTTTTCCAAGATGGCGATTCTATCCACTTGCAAGAAGAACATCACAACATAAGTCACTGCCAAGCTCTTCTTTGAATGAGTATGGGTACATTTTTGGATCCCACAAACCATTATCTCAGACCGTGACAATCGGTTCCTCAGCACATTCTGGTCAAGTCTCTGGTCACTGCTGGATACCAAGATCACCAAATCCACTACCTTCCACCCCCAGACAGATGTCCAAACTGAGGTTGTCAATCATATGATCGTACATATCTTGCGCATGTACAATTCAAAACACGCCCGCACATGGGATGAGAGTTTTCCTTATGTCCAACATAGCTACAACCAAGCCCTGCATAGATCAACTAGCCACAACCCCTTTCAGGTGGGGTTGGGCTTCCAACCCTTGGGCCCCATGGATGTTGCACTACCCCAGGTGACCACCTCGACCGAATCGTCCCCTGCTCCACTAGAAGCTGACAAAGCCACTCAGTTGATTGAGCGGATCCAACACATCCAAAAACAAGTTCAAGATATTCTACATAAGTCTAATGCCAAGTACAAGTAACACCATGATCAACATCATATGCCACATAAGTTTCAGGTGGGAAACAAAGTTTGGTTGCACTTGCAGAAAGAACACCTTACATGGACCCATCAAAAGCTTCTCCCACTCCATTATGATCCTTACACCATCATCAAGGATGTGGGTGACAATTCTTTTGAGCTCAACATTCCCCCTTTCCTTGGCTTGCACCCAGTCTTCAACGTGGCTCTCATTTGGCCATATTTCCCACCATTATTGGACACCTCAGAGATAACAGAGAAGTTGACACCAACATAGCTCAATGGTGACTGCATGAAACATGTATCCAGTGATCAGATTGTGGACACATAGATCAAGGGCACTAGACAACAAATGATCCAACTTTATCGAGTCGTCAAAGCAGGGAAACTACTGCACCAAGGCAAGTGGCTCACCTCGGGCCAAATTCAACAGAAATTTCCTCATCTGATAGGGGAAATCAACGCAATGGAGACCATTGATTCCTAAGGAGGGAGGATTGATCTAGGTTGATATCGGTGGCTACCCACCTTTTCCAATTCACTCAAAACAATTTTCTGGCAATTTACTATTTTTAGTAGTTTTTAACTTCCGGGGCCATTTTGAGGGCCTAAATGCATTTTTTTCGGGATTGAGATTTTCAATGATAACCAAAGAATCTAATTTATCCCCCCAAATTAATCTCCTTTAAAATACCTTTCCAACGGGCTATCATGCGCCTAAAACGAAGATTGTATGCAAAAGTTATGACCCCGGGAAGTTGATGTACTAACTTACCCAAACGGGGCCCACATGAATTTTGGCGCTTCATCTCTTAGGGTTAGGTTTTTGGATGTCTAGGGTTTTTGAAAATCCAGTTTATTGTAAAAAGGCCTTCAGAGCCTCATTTTAATCATCTTCTTGCGAATGATTTCATTCGTCACATCTCTTCTGAGAGATAAGCCGCCACCATTCCAACAAGCTTGTTTTCCACTGCATTTTACAGTTTCAGCTTATTTCCTTATTGAATAGAAAACCAATTTTATTGTATCTCTATTATTTTGTGTTAAGAATATTTTAATAGTCTGTATTCATTTCGTTCTGCTCATAAAATCTGGATCAGATGATTAACATCCACTAAGACGGAACTGGTCTATTGAACCTTAAGAGGGTAAGTGATTACTTGCAATTCTTTAGAATTTTGTTTCTGTGCTCGAAATGCATTAAGAGAAGCTTTCCAAGATCACCATAGTTTTGTTGAGTTAAGAGGTTAAGAAGGTTGGTAGTGTGACAAATATTTTGAAAATGAGATCTAATCTGGGTATAGGCTAGACAATATAAGAAAAAGTGCTTTTCATCTTCAACCTTCTTAGTGTCACAAATGTGACACACTCTTTCATCCCATGGTGTTTTAGGAATTGACCAACGCCCAGTTTCACTATGGAGCTCGTGAGAATTTGTTCTTATCTTTGCAATGCTTATTTTTTTCTTTACACTTGTTAAAACAAATAGATAATTTTGATCTTCTAGATTAGGGCCAATTACATCCTTATAATACCTTAATTTTCTTTTTTCCTCTAACTCTTTATCACACCACATTTTCTCCTTAAATTTTGATTTGATGATATTTTTAATAGTATCTTTATTCTGCAAAATGGTGTCTTCCATGATTCCCCAATAGTTTAGCCAAGACCGAACATCTTTATGCCATCCTCGCTTGAGTCGATGGTGGTTACGACTCGATTTTGAGGTAGTTTTAGGAAGCCTCTTGTCTTCCATGTTGTTTAACTTGTTATTATACATTAGGTACCTAGTCATAGTTGTGCTCTCAATGGGGGTGAGACTTGTTTCTAAGAGGAGGATGGGATAGGGTGTATTTCCTTTAATTTTGAGATTATAGGTTATAAAATTATTTTGTATTTTCTCTATCTTTCTCCAGGATTCACGAGAGATACTACAACCCCAGAATTCACATCCATAAAGAATAACATGTGTAACAAGAGTTTCAAAGAGGAGTTTCTTCTTATCCCAACTCCAAAGATCGATCGATTTACAATTGTTTTCAAGCCCATAATAAGCTTTCCATCCCCCAATAATCCTTTTCTCAATGCTATAATTTCAGTTGAGCTTGTGGTGAATAATCATTTTCTCAATGAAGTCACTTCCTCCAAGTTGTTGTTGTCATAAACGAAGGTATCATGAAATTTAAATTAACTATATAAAAAAAATGTTTTATCAATCACTAAACCTACCTTTGTAATGTTTGGATTTATTAGGATTAAGCTCTAATCTAAACCTTTGTAATGTTTAGATTTTTCATGATCATCTATAGTTATTGTATTGACTTCACTTGTGATGTTTATCACCTTTGTAATCTTTAGATTTTTCATGATCATCTATAGTTATTGACTTCACTTGTGATGTTTATCACCCAATGTAGTTTGAGATCAAAGCCCTTGAATCAATTAGTGTTTATTTCTCATATAAACCTTTATAGTCTTTGGATTATTCACACAATAGTGTGTGTTTATCATATAAACCTTTATAATATTTGTATTTTTAACAATCATTTATAATTATTGACTTTAATTTTAATGTTCATCACCTAGTGCAGTTTGAAGTTCAACCCATATTACAAATTATAACATGGTCTTTTGTATTCTACCCTTTCGCTGCTTAGGAACATGACTTCCTTTTGAAGGAATGTGTTTCTATATGTTATAGACAAAGTTTTATATTTTGGGTTTGGAGTTTTTTTGGACACAACGTTTTTATATGGTTTGTAAATCTTGTACGTTATTGTATTAATGTTGGGTATATCCCACACAATGCATTAAGGAACTCAGATAAAACTTTTGTTTCTTCGTTGTTTTTTTCACTACAACAAATTCCTATGATTTGCTCCCATTTTTGCTCCCTTTTTTTCTTTCAAAGTTGGTTTTAGTGTATTTTCTTCAATTTTTTGAAAAATCCGATGCTATTTATTGGGATGGAGCTATTTATTGCATTTTTTTGTGTTGATCACAATTTAGGTGCTAATATCACCGGAAATTGCACTCAATTTAGCGTCGAAAATTGGACTCCATTTAGCATCATAAATAGCGCCTTCTTTAGTGCCATAAATAACGCCCCTTTAGAGCCAGAAATAATGCCCCTTTTAGCGTTTGATTTAGTGCCCCAGTGAGCACAAAAAATTGCACTAGAAGTAGCATTGGATGTAGCCATATTATCCTAAATAGTTAATTAGTTGAGGTGTTGGGGGTTAAGTGGATAGGGGATTTGAGGATTATAGGATTTAGGGATTTGGGGTACATGAATTAAGGGTTAATGGATTAGGGGTTAGGGTTTAAGGGATTAAGGGTCAAGAGCTAAGGGATTTGGCACTTATGGGTTAGGTAGTTTAATGGTTAATGACTTAGGGATTATGGGCTAGGGGATTAATGTTTAAGTGCTTAGGGAATAGGGGTTTATGGATTAATGGATTAGGGATTAGTGTTAATTTTTTAAGGGTTGATGAGTTAGGGGTTAGGGGATTTAGGGATTTTGTGTTAAAGGATTAGTGATTAAGTAAGGTTGATGAATTAAGGGTTAATTAGGGATTAGGGCTTAAGGATTTAAGGGTCAATGGATCAGGGGTTAGGGGAGTTAGGGATTTGTCGGAACTCTCTTGAAATTTCATGGAACTTCTTCCAATTTAGACATATTGCATGACGATATGCGAGGGTTTCAAGACTCAAGGATACCTAATGTCCCCACATAATTTTTGAGATCATCCATGTTTGGATCAACGTTCATCATGCAGTCTCATTGTCATCATCTGTCGTTCACATCTATGAAATGCTTGTCAAAACTCTCTTTAAATGTCATGGAATGTCTTCCAACATGCCCATCACCAATTTCATCCACCAATGTCGCACAGTGAGCATTGAATGGGGTTTAGTGTCGAATGTGCCTAAATAGTTAATTAGTTGAGATGTCAGGGGATAAGTGGATAGGGACTTTGAGGATTATGTGATTTAGGGATTTGGGGTACATGAATTAAGGGTTAAAGAATTAGGGTTTATGGTTTAAGGGATTAAGGGTCAAGAGATAAGGGATTTGGCGCTTATGGGTTAGGTAGTTTAATGGTTAATAGATTAGGTATTATGGGCTAGGGGATTAATGTTTAAGTTATTAGGGCATAGGGGTTTATGGATTAACAAATTAGGGATTAGGATTTAAGTGCTTAAGGGTCGATGGTTTGGGGGTTAAGGGATTTGGGATTTTTGTGTTAAAGGATTAGTGATTAACTAAGGTTGAGGGCTTAAGGGTTTAGGGATTGGGGATTAAGGATTTAAGGGCCAATGGCTTAGGGTTTAGGGGTTAAGTTGAAATTTGACATGGTTAAACGAGACACATGCCTTGATGTTATGTGAGGGTTTCAAGAGTCAAGGATGCTTGATGTCCCCGTATAATATTCGACATCCTCCACGTTTGCATGAACCTTCATTATGCGGTCTGATCATTTTCATCATTCATCATTGCCATCTATAGAATATTGGTCGGAACTCTCTTAAAATGTCATGGAATTTCTTCCAACACGCTCATCTGCAATGTCATCAACCAACCCAACACAGTGAGTAGTGAATGGGGCCAACGTTGAAATTTATTCAAAATGTGATTGTATGCAATGAAATTTTACATGGTTAGACTAGGCGAATGCATTGCCAGTATGGGAGGGTTTTAAGACTTAGTGAAATCATTGAGATTGAATATTTATGTTTTGGTACGAAATAGGAAACTAAAATTGAACTTCAATTTATTAATTTTTCACCTAACTCTAGGTGATTAAAATATTTTATTTTGTTTAATTATTTTATGTTTAGTTCTTAATAAAACATAATAAAAAAATTATGCCCAACATTAAAATGCAAACAATATAAAAATAATGAAGTTAACAAAGTTGCTTATTCAAATCATTGTGAGATACGTGCATTAATGATGTCTTCCATTGACAAATGCATGAAGGCCATCTATCATGTAACAATGCTTCTTTTGACTATATATATATATAGTGCTTTCATCTACCACACGAGCTAACTTATCCCTCTTTTCACAAAGTCTTGTTTTTAATTGCTTGAAGCATGACATTTTGTCATTTGCAATTTTGATAACAACTCTTAAATATGCCCTCTTATAGCCTCATCTTGCAATAATGGTCTCCTAAATCAATTGGTTTACATATGGATGACCTATTCTACATGTTACCCCTCATATTGTCAGAGGCATTGTTCTAGTTTGAAGACCATGCCCAAGAAGGTTGTGTTTCAAGGATGTGTCTTGATGGTTATCGGTTGTGGATTTGATGCTCATTGTTTCATTTAACATCAGCTCTTGGGGAATCATTGCATATTTGGAGGCTTGCATATTACGTGTGGATATTGATAGAGAACTGGGTTTGATGAGGGTCTTATATATATGGTTCACTCTTTTTTTACCCTTAGCACATTCATGGAGAGGGATACCCATCAACTAAGTGATTTTCCAAAGTTTTATTGCTCATTGCTTGATACTCCTTGAGATGGTGTGCCCTCGTTCTAGGGCACATATCCCTAAGGTGCATGCCTTGGAAAGTGTGTTTTACATTTGATGGTTGAGATATATTCATGAGGAGTGCCTTAGCTTTGGGGCCCTATTTTTAGCATGTGGTTGAGCTTTCAAGGAGGTTGGCCGACTCATATCATGGAATGCTCCCTTGGTCATTACATCTTGGAATATTTATTGAGGAGGCCTAACTACCCTGCACACAGTTCTAGAGTGCCCCACGGTTTTGAGATGATTGATGGAATTAGAACAATGTTTCATGCTCTAGAACATGATTTTAGGGTTTTGTTTAGATTGGTTTAGTGGGATGTTTCACCCTTTATGCCTATTTTCCTAGGTTGTCCCACTTTTTTCCCTTGGTTTGAGGTGAGATGGTTGCTTGCACATGAAATGGTAGTAATGACACACATTTTTAGGACATCCATCTCTTTAAGGGGGTTGTTATGACAACCAAGGGGTCACTATTACACACATGTCCATGATATCCATCATTTGATGAGTTGGTTATTGCATTGAAGGACACACCCTCACTAACCTTGCTATCTTGGGCATTGTTTTGGAATTTCTAGGTTGTTGGCTCATTAAACAAATGGAGAGCTACCCTAGTTGCCATATGGGCACATTTATTGTTTATGTAACTACCTTACACTAGTCAATAATTTATTGAGAACAAAACAACAATACAAGAATAAAAAATTAAATTAAATTTAGTAGGAATTTTACAGAAAAAACTCTAAATTATTGGTATCTCTAAAGGATATCTACATGAATCCAGTTTGTTAAGAGTGGGATAGTCGGGCTCTATGTCAACAAAAAAAATTCTCACACCCAAACTCATGTTGATCAAATATCCAAGACAACCACCATTCCCTCAGTCCTACCCAAAGTGTTTCCCATAGGATGAAGTTTCATGTATCCCTACCAAACACGAAAGCCTAATCTACAACTATTCTACCTGATTATAATTGTGAATAAGTAACCTTAGAAACCTCTTCTAGGTTTTTATTGAGTGGATACAAGTGAGAAGTACTACTTGTGATACCTATGATAGATAGAGAAATACTATTAGAGCCCTTCCTAGAATTTCCCTAATTGTCTTGAAATGGGATTTCACCTTGGATGATAACTTTGTGGGGTTACTATAACTATCTCCCATATATTCACTAGTTTTATTCAAGCCCTCACCATCAACCTAGGTTGAAATTTGGAAGGACCGTTTTTATCTCCTTACTAATTTGACCTTGGGATTTAACCATTGTTCGCTAGCATTTGAAGGAATGTGTTCGCTCGTTGTCTTTTCAATTTTTTTTTTTTTTTTTCTGTAGTGGTCTGTTGATTGGTGTCACACTTAGAAATCAAAATGTGTCATTTTGATTTTCAAATATTTACAATCTTCAACTTAGTTTAGACCATTTCAAAGTGGTTTATCAGTCTCCTTATCATTCTAGGACGAACCAAGGTATTCCTCCATGATTCATGTCTGGGTTATCTCCAACAAGGTATAGACTTGAAGTTCTTGATTACTCATTGATATGAAATTTAACTAGATGTAAAATTCAAGATCTTTAACCATTATTTGCATGTGAGTTTTTTAACTATTAACCATCTTTGTAATGCAAAATTAAAGAACATCCATCAAGCACATGAGCACATAAACATGTAAGCAAACCATCTATGAACAAGAATTGGTAACGGAGTTCACCAGACCCCCTGGCTACGTCTCCGGGCCACTTTCCAAATGGGAAGGCCGATAGATTAAGTATTCAAATGCTTACAAAGTGACTTCTGGATTCTGTCTGTCATATACAGTAACAAACTTCAACAATAGCTGCAAGATGAAATTCTGAGACTTTTAAGTATGAACATGAATACCTTTCTGTATATCTGAAAGATTCTGTGAGCAATTTTTTGTCTGGATGCCTGAATGCAAAAACTGAAGCTGGATCTGGAATCCTTGCAAAAAAATGAGACTTTTGAGTATAAAC
The DNA here is from genome assembly GCA_009831015.1 of Picea engelmannii. NCBI lineage: Eukaryota > Viridiplantae > Streptophyta > Pinopsida > Pinales > Pinaceae > Picea > Picea engelmannii. Next base: position 92,014 of record ML806260.1, on the reverse strand, counting down.
TCGATATATTTCCGAACTGGACTCAAAATTCCCTTCTTGGCACAATTCCCAAAATCTGCCTCTGCCTCTAATCTGTACAGTCTGTATGGCCTCAGGATGCGTGCCAGTCCAGAATCACCTCGATCTTCATGCCAAACCACCTCAGTCTGCATGCAAATTCACCTTGGGTTGCATGCAAAACCACCTCGGTCCGTGTGCAAAACCACCTCGGTCACTGTGCAAAACCACCTCAATCTGCATGCCAGTCTCTACCTGCATCAAAACTCCTCCTCGGGATTCGTGACCATGGCTCATTTAAATAAGAAAACAATGGTATAAAGAGGTGCGAGTTATGGGCCACGCGCCCTCCAAAATCCCCCAAATCTCGGCACCTTTTAAGATTATATTGCCACTTCTTGCCACGTCTCATGGAGGTGGCGTGTTGGTAGATATGATGGTTAGGGGGGCGGAAGTCCCGGGGTCAAACCCGCGGGCTTCTCCTCCCACCACATATGTGTTATGGCATATAGTTTTAACATATGTTTTGGGCACATTATATTACATATGGTATGTTTTAATATATGTTTTGGGTTTACCATATGGTTGGTGCATTATATTACATATGGTATGTTTTAACATATGATTTGGGCGCATCATATGGTTGGCGCATTATATGGTTGTGGAATTTGGATATATGGCATAGTTTTAATAGCATTTAAATACCAAGGGGGGGCCTTGTTGTTGGCAAGGTTGAGGGCTAAGCCCTTGACCACCCACTTTTTTCCAAACCATAGGGTTATGGTGGCCTTATTTTAAGGTCTTGGGTTCAATTCACATAGCCCCAAATTACATTTCTTTTAACCATTTCTCACCATTTTAACCATCTTTGACAAAACTTCAACTGTTGATATCTTCGTCATCTGGAAGCTGTTTTTCCCGAAACAAACGTCACCGGAAAGCTGCTGACGAACTCTTCCACTTTGTAAGCTTTACTTTACATTTTGAATACTTTAACTCTATTGAAGTTTGAGATCCTGGATCACTCATAAAGTGAACTAGTATAAGCACCAACTGCTTTGAATATCCCCATAGGAGGGGATCAAGATAATGTGGACCCTCTAGTTGGACAAAAGAAGAAGAAGAAGAGGTTTTTTTTGTGGGGTATTGATGACAACCCCCTAAGAAGAGATGAGTTTCCTCCTCCTCCTCCTTCTCAAGGAAAATTTGATCCTCCAACTGTAGAGAACATTGATAACTGTCCTATGGCCAATTTCGATCATTTACTCACTCATCTAGTGGATCTTATTCTTGTAGAAGTGGGTGAGTTACCTCCCAAACACACCGTTTATTCCTTTTTTCACAATCTTCCACAATTTTCACTAAATGAGGTACAATTTGCACCCTATTTAGCGCCCCAAACTGATTACATTTTCTATCAATAGTCAATGCTAAATCTGGTGCTAATGGCACCCAATTTAGCGCCGACTATTCAAACAAAAAAAAATTAAAAACTCCACACGCAATGAAAAGCAAACCATTAACAATGTGCATTCACAATTTCTTGGGAAATATGTAATGTTCCTATCGAGACTTCAAAAATTAAAAGACCTTGCGCTCAACAAAACACAAATCATTAAAAATGTGAATTCACAAATTTTTGGGAAACATGTAATGTCCCCATCCAGATTTCTTCATTGATCTTCATAGAAGCTGAGTTTATTCTCTCGCAGTTGAGTTTCTCTTGGTGGTAGAATAGTTTCATGAATTTTGACTAAGTTTGGGCTGAAAGGAGGTCAAATATTTTGTGGTGGGTAGCATACTCTCATTAAAGGACGTTTCTCTACAATGGGGGAAAATTTAGGGTGTGTTGGGTGCATATCTTTCGTGGAGAGGCTGAGTTTACCCACCAAAAATCGTATTACACTTGAGGGGTGCACTAACTCTGCAAAAACTGTTGTATTCACCTTTGGTATGGTATGCTTCATTGCTGGCTGGTATATTAGAGAGGGGAGGTCGACTTCTACTGTGGAATGAATAGTCCACCATGAAGATACTCGCTTTTGATTTTTATAAGTGTCCATATCCTCTGTTTATGCATTGACCATATAGTTGTAGGGAAACAAATATTTCAAGATTTATTCTGAACCCATTCAACCTTGAAATCTCATGCTTACAACAACAAGAATACCACACAAATTTTGTGTATAAGCAGAGGAGTGCAAGGTAACAACTTAACTATTTGACAAAATGTGTCTATGGAATTTTTTATAATCTTGACAACCTCTTATTCTAGTCCTCACATGAAGGTTTCAGAATCATGTTGTAAATTAGAACACTCACTCTTGTGCCTAGAACTTCATATTGGTTGTATGCTTGAGATAACTTTGTTTCCATTGCTAAAAATTGGTCTTTGCATTTTTTTGAGAAATGCACTAGCAGTTGCTTTACATTTGGTTGTATTGGAATTAAAGAGTATTTAACAACTGAAATTCACTATTTAAAAAACATCCTTCAAACATAACTATGAAAGAACTTTTAGACAGGGGATTTCCATATGCTGGAAAATTTGTGGATTTTATTATTCCTCTTACAGGTCTGCATATAACAGATCGGGGCACATTTACAACAGTTGACCAAGAGAATACATAACCACCTTTTGAGCTATATAACAACCCTCAATCACCCAAGTGCTTGCCTCATTGCTGGAGCAGTACTCTTACAATGTTATATGTCAACAATTAGCTCCCTTTGTGTATCCAAAACTATGTTCTCATGTTTGGAAATTCGTATATCACATGGTGAAGGGGGGCCTCTTCATTCATTAGAAATTGTTATATCAAGAGAGCTATTGTATATGCCCATTTTGATCAGGAATCTATATATCTAACAAGGATTCCTCATATGATTCATATGAGGAAATTGAATTGAAATCATTTCCAGCTCATTGGAACGGGGTGTTGTCCTAATATACATTGATGAAAAGCATAGGGTTAAGCATATAGTTGTTATTGGGCATATGTGATTTGAAGAGCTTAAATATTTTTTAGGGAAGCCTCCCTAATGGTGGTCTTGGATCACCTTGGAGAGTGGGAAGGAAAATTGAGGTGACAGTGGTTTGTCTTCTGAGATTCCTTCGATTTGTCTTCAGTGAATGCCTTGCACATCCAGAGAGGAAAAATTGAGTGGTAACAGAACTTAGGACATTGTCTTCACAGAAAAATGGAACTTCCAGAGGACACGTGGCCCATACAGTGGGTAACACAGGTCATGTCTTAATGGTCATGTAGGTTCGGTGAAACGTCCGGATCCAGGTGACACGTGGCACATCCAACATGGGTCCACACCACCCTGGGTGACGTCTGCATACCACGTCACCCCAGACTGATCACCTTCGAAGTTATTTGATCTTATGGTCATGGTGTGTCCACATAACCCCTAGATCTATGGCCTCCATTACTTCATAACTTCGTCGCTCGAGGGATTCGTGGTGTGACTCCCTCCTAGCACCTGGAGTGGTCAACGCCGAACTGACCTTGGCGTAAATCCAATGACCAGGGAAGATCCCGAAGGATCCCTAGATCTATGGTTCTCGTTACTTTGCAGCTCGTGCTTTCATGAGTTTCGGCTTTACGTCCTCTCCACTATCCCGAAGTAGGACTTCGTCGAAGTACCATACATGAGTCCCTCCTTTGGATGATCGAACGGTTACGAGGGGTTCTTAACAAACTCCCCAGATCCACGGCTCTCATCACTTCGTGATTTCGACATTTGGGGAGTTTGATGCTATATCATCCCCATTCTCACAGAGTGAGACTTTGCTGAAGTTACCTTGACGTGGATCCAATGGCTAAGAGGGTTCCCAAATACTCTCATATCGGTGGTTTGCATTGCTTCGTGATGGGTGAATGGGTCAAAATTTAACGGTGGAGCAAGTCTGTTTATCCTGGAGAAGGAAACATCCAGGCCCCAGTCAACCTTGTGGGTAACCACAACCATCGGTTGCCTTCAACCAGTTTATTAAATGTAGGGTATAAACACTCCAGAGCTTTGAACTCTAGGAGTTCTGAAACCATAAGGCTTAATTCCTTTCTAACCCAGTGTAGGATTCCCAAACCTTGGTCACATGGGTCCTTTGGAAACTCTTGTGGGCTACACGCTAATTTCTTTAGCCGTAAATGGGTTAAGGAAATGGGCATGAGCCCTCGGTCATACTGTGAAGATTCTGAAGGAGGCGCCCTCCTTCCACAGGGTTTGAACTTGAAATTCCTGCGAGGGTAGATTCAAGACATCAACAAGACTTAAACATTTCTATAAATCCTACCCCAACCCTCTTGTAGGCTTACATCCCACGACTCTTTAATTGCTAAGCGGAGGCAAACAAACGACGATTCAAAAGCATGAGTTCACAGGGAGATAATACATACATCTACCTTATTCATTCAATACATAAATCATTCATAGACATATAAATATGTGTATTCAATCACCATTTCTATTTCAACACACATAGTATGAAAATACCTATCAGAAAATCAGATTTCATGAAGCGACTGTTGAAAGGGGTGCATGTTTCCAACCAACCATAGGCACAACCACTCTTGACGGATTTATCGTTGGCCACCCTTGAGCTAGACCATGATGCTCTGAGAGAGACTCTTTCTTCTTGCTCAACGACAGTTGGGGACGAAGGTTACTCTCCTCCTCCCACAACACTTTGGCAACAAGTTTTCTCTATACCAAGCAAGGAGGTCTGGACGAGTACTTCCACAGTCACTCATCATCCTCGTTTATCAGGTTGTAACGAAAACCATGCCAGCCACTTCGTGCACCCAAAACGAGCTTATTTCTCAGTTCTTTCTTGAACCAAAGAGTTGTAACCGCTCTTTTTCTCTTCTCGAGATTGCTCTTTCTACTCTGCTCTCTTTGCAGATTTTTTTTTTCCTCTCCTGCTTCTGCCCATGAATTACCTCTTTCTTTCCTTCCTCAGCAAAGTTGCATGGGTCCGAATCCCTAGCTCGTGGTCAGGTTTGGAAGTCTCGCAGATGGGTACTTTGCCCCATCTCCTCATTAACCCTTGAGGAGGACTCTTCTAGCTACCACTCTGAGTGGTAATTCATTTCTGGGTCAAAGAATTGTTCTAGGTCAGATCCATTAATTTCAGTAAGGTACTGGTTTGGTGGGGGGTCATCTCAACCATTTCTAGTCCCCCTCACCGTCTCTCTCATAACATCCATGGTCTATCTTGGAAAACCCCCCTTTCAACAGTTATGCAACACTTATCCATTTTATATTAATAGTAGAAAATACATACATTGACCTTTTATACAAAGGTTCATCAAATCAAACATTCACACATATCTAGTCAACCATAGTCTCTTGGGCAGTGATAGTTATATTTACAAACTGGGGAAACAAGGGTATTACATTATGCCTGCTATTCTATATGGATGCGAAGTCTGGGGATGCAATATCTCTTGTGAATCTCAGAGAAAGATAGAGAAAATCCAAAAGACTTTTATAACCTATAATATCAAAATTAAAGGAAATACGTCATATCCCATCCTACTCTTAGAGACAAGCCTTTCCCCCATTGAGAGCACGACTATCAGTATATACCTAATGTATAAGAACAAGTTAAACAACATGGAAGACAAGAGGCTTCCTAAAATTGCTTCAAAATCCAGTCATAACCACCCTCGACTCAAGCGAGGATGGCATAAAGATGCCCAATCTTGGCTAAGCTATTGGGGAATCATGGAAGACACCATTTTGCAGAATAAGGATACTAATAAAAATATCATTAAATCAAAATTTAAGGAGAAAATGTGGTGTGATAAAGAGTTAAAGGAAAAAATAAAATTAAGGTATTATAAGGATGTAATCAATCCTAATCTAGAAAATCAAAATTATCTCTCTGTTTGGACAAGTGTAAAGAAAGAAATAAGCCTTGGAGCTAAGAGAAGAACAAATTCTCACGAGCTCCATAATGAAACTGGGCGTTGGGCAATTCCTAAAATGCCATGTGATGAAAGAGTGTCACCTTTGTGACACTAAGAAGGTTGAAGATGAAAAACATTTTCTTTTAGATTGTCTAGCCTATACCAAGATTAGATCTCAATTTCAAAATATTTGTTACACTACCAACCTTCCTAACTTTTTATATCAACAAAACTATGGTGATCTTGGAAAAATTTTCTTAATGTTTTTCGAGCACATACATAAAATTCTAAAGAATTGCAAGTAACTCCTTACCCTCTTAAGGTCTGATAGATCAATTCGATCTAAATGGACATTAATCATCATCATCATTATCATCATATTTTTACCATGTACGACACCGTTTATGACATGGTTAAGAGGGAATTCCAACACCATTTATACTTAGCTAATAACCACGCCAAAAACACCGTTTTAAGTATCATTGATTTTGTCGAGGCATTTTACATATATTTTATTTTAACGAAACTTAATACATGATGTTATCAATGCAAAGGGTTTCCATGCTTAACGTACTTGGCAAGTTTGGAGTATTTTAATTTTTAGGGGAAAAGTTATAAAACTACAAGGGAGAAAGAAGGATACATAGATAGTTCAATGATTTATGATGTATAAGATGTTTAAAACGTAATGGAAATTTGATTAAATTGATTAATAGAAAATAAATAAATTAAATAAAAATGAAATGAAAAAAAAAATGAGTGATTAATTTTATTAATTATTTTAATTAAATTGTAATTATTTAATTTATTTATTTGTGATTGGATTTGATTGATTAATAATAAGTTAAATAAAAAATTAAAATGGAAAATATGATTTATTTTCCATTATTTAATTAGTTTAGACTGTTAAAGAAAGTAACACCCCTAAAATAAATGAATGTAACAACTATACCCTATTTTGAACTCATGTTTTTTTTTGTTGAAATTTTCATTTTTAGCTAATATGAATATTATCTAATATGAATATTATAGAGATCATGGAAATAATCCTTGAAATGTTTAATAAAATGTTTCATTTAATATACAAAAAAATACATCTCAAAATATGTTTATAAAAACATCTTTATTAAAAGAAAAAATAACTATCTTCCCAACATAATATGAATCCTAATTAAATATCAAATAAATGTTAATAATAATAATAAATTGTATTACAAATATTATTAATAAGTGGTATTTATAGGGAATTTGACTAGTTGGTCAAGGGTGATATTCTCCCCATTATAGTTCAAATTCCCCAAAAAGTGATAATATGTTTAGTTAAAGTCGTAATGGTTATTAAATTAGGCTAGTATGTCACATATTAATAAGTATGGCATGACATTCCAACTTGATTTGTAAATTGTTGTGGATACTCGACTGAAACACTTCATCACTACATAACTTACAAGTTTACACAAACTCTTGTTATGATGTATTTAACTTAATATTAAGATTTAATATTACTATCTTAGCACATGAAAGATTAAAATAAACTAATATCGAAATGACATAAGGTAGAGAAAATAATACACCATCCACAATGAAGACAAGATGTACCCTAGGAAACCCAATATAATAAAACCCAACCAAAAGATGAGGACTATGCCTTGCTCTCTTCTTATCAGTTATGAAATGCACTACAAAGAAAGCAAACACACTATGGAGTTTCCATGAATACTATGGCTTGTATGACTACTACAAAGTCTTCTACTTCCTCTGTTGTACTCCAACAACCAATTCCCTTTCTCTACTCAACTATGGAACACTAATCAATGCAAAACAAATGGAAACCCTTCCTTTCCCAGCAACCCAATTTTTAACAATGTCCTAATATTCATCGATGGTTAGGTTTAAGGTTTTTGCAAGCCTCAACTCTTGATTAAGGCTAGGGTTCTAGACCCTCTAGAATCTTCTTGAAATTACACACATGACTAGTTGGACATGTGTGAGTAATGGAATCTAACATGGCATCCAATCCATACCATGGTGGTCAATGAGATAGGTCAACTTGAGGGAGATATAGCTTCCTCATATGAACTCTAATCGAGGTGATATTTGTGTTGTTGAAAATATCTCTATGTGTAGAAGATCATCACGAGGTTAGAACCTAGATCGCACCAAAATATTCCGTGGTGAACATTAAGTGTGATCCATTCTATGAGAAGCATGTAGAGAAACACACCGACCTAATTAAACACACGTATTTTTAGGACATTGTTAATGAAACATATTTTGTCCTATCCAAAGTTGATATTATTTCTATTAAACTACATAAAGAAGAATAATAATTTTGATGTTTGGAATTTACATTTTGACGAGGTTAAGTCTAATCCTAGTTATACTAGTTATATTTTTCTAGTCCATTACAAGAGTACTTCTAACCATTGGGGTGTGAAACTCATGTTACCAATTGCAGATCACATTACCAAATTTTAGGCTTTAGATATTCCTTGTTTAAAGGAGTCTCTAGAGTTTATGTGCATGGAGATTTGAATTCATTATTGATTGGGTTAAAGTAGTTTGACATGTTCAAGATCACCACTTAAATATTTTTATGGATAAGGTCATTAGATTCCTCTCTAAATTTTAGAGTTTGACTTATGACTCAAAATGAAATTATATTATAGAAATCCTAGTCCTTGTAGGTGCCTATTCTTGCACTACTGGATATAGTTAAGTTAAAGCTATCCTCAAAATTTCCATTTTATACACTTCTAGTGAAATGAAAGAATTGAAAGTCCCCTTTTACAACATGTACCAATGCATAGATTGATTCCATTTTGTATTATTACATTATTGTTTTTCAGAATTGGATTTTGTTTTTAGAATAGTTGGTATTTTGGCATTCTAATGACAGATTGAATATGAACACCCTTCTTTTAAGAAGGTTCTTTAGAACCACTTTAACGATTTTTCCATTTATATAATGGTATATATGCATATTTAAACTTTTATCCTTTTTATGTATATTAACTTAGTTCAAACACATCTTAGTATAACAACATTAAATTCCCACATAAAATAAAACAATGAGTATAAAGAAGATGGGATGCCAATTATGTTGGAAATGGTAAGAAGAATGGTTGGACATTACAAAAGCTACATGATCGGAATTATTATTCTGTATGAAGTGTAGGTAGAAAACAACCAAAAGAAAGAGAAAAAAATTAGAACAACCACTAGATAGGTAGTATGCTTCTAACTCAAGCATGGTGAATATGCTAGAAAATAATGAAAAGGTAAGGTAGACAAAATATTATCCAAACTAAAGGTTGAGTATCCATCTCCTCAATCTCTTCTCACATTATTTTATAGGAAAAAAATATTATTAATATATTAAATATACACCTATTCAAAGATAGTAATATAAAGTCTATAAAACCTATTTATAATAATTCAACTTTATAAAAATAATGAAATTGATATTTCATAAATTAATTATTTTCATTATAATTAGGGTTCAATGAAATTATATAAATTAATCATTTTATAAAAAAATAAAATTATTAGTAATTTTTTACAACACTACATTGTTTAGTAAAGTGATTGATTTACGAATCAATTATTTTTAAAAACATTACATTGTTTATTAACGTAATTGATTTATAAATTAATTATTATTATAAAAAGTATTCGAAACTAAACCAAAAAATAATGATTAATTTATGAACTAATTATTTTTTATGAAAAATTAGTCTAGAAAAGTTACTTGTGATTTTTCACAACACTATATTGTATACACCACTGAATTTAAAAGTAATTTAAATTTAACAATGTGTACATAACTCCGTGCTACATTTAATACCAGTTATTGGTAGCCATTTATGCTTATGAAAAGGAACTGCCCGCCATAATAAGGAAAAAATGTTAAAATCTCAGTACCATATATATGCTTATCTATTTATTTATTTGATTGTTTTAATTTTTAAATGAAGTGAATCACTAGAGTTAGAGTGTTAGAATTAGAGTGTTAGAAGTAGTGTTTTTTTTTAAATAACTATCAAATTAATTGTGAAGTATTTATATTTTAACAACTATTAGATGGATATGAGTAAATTTAATGGTTAAGAACATATGTTTTCTCTTAAAAAAATAAGAGTTCAAATCTAAAAGAGATAAAGTATATATACATTAAAATTAAATTCTTATTCTTATTATTATGAAATTTAAATTAACTATAAAATTAAAAATTAAAAATGTTTTATCAACAACTACACCTTTGTAATGTTTGAACTTATTAGGATTAAGCTATCTATATATGTGATAATTTTTAAATGAAGTAGACCACTAGAGTGTTAGAAGTAGTGTTTTCTTTTGAACAACTATCAAATTAATTGTGAAGTGTTTTATTTTTCAACAACTATTGGATATGAGTAAACCTAATGGTTAAGAACATATATTTTCTTTTAAAAAGTCACAAGTTCAAATCTAAAGAAGATAAAGTATGTATACATTAAACTTAAATTGACGACGACGATGATGATCCAGGTGGATATTGGTGGCCACCCACCTTTTCCAACTCGCTCAAAACAATTTTCTAGCAATTTTGACAATTTACTATTTTAACAGTTTTTAACTTTTGGGGCCATTTTGAGGGCCTAAATGAAGATTTTTCGGGATTGAGCTTCTCAACAATACCAAAATCTCTGATTGAGCCCCCAAAATGAATCTCCTCGACAATACCTTTCCAACGGGCTATCGTGCGCCTAAAACGAAGATCGTATGCAAAAGTTACAACCCCGAGAAGTTGATGTACTAACTTACCCAAACGGGGCCCACATGACTTTTGACACTTCATCTCCTAGGGTTATGTTTTTGGATGTCTAGGGTTTTTGACATTCCTTTTTATTGTAAAAATGCCTTAAGAGCATCATTGTAATCATCTTCTTGCGAATGAGCGCAGTCGTCACATCTCTTCTCAGAGATAAGCCGCCACCATTCCAACAAGCTTCTTTTCCATTGCATTTTATAGTTTCAGCTTATTTCCTTATTGAATAGAAAACCAGTTTTATTGTATCTTTGTTATTCTGTGTTAATAATATTTTAATAATATGTATTCATTTCATTCAACTCATAAAATTTGGATTAGTGGTATTAGAGCGGCCTGCTCCTTTTCCTCTTAATGCATGTCCCCAACGAGGTCAGGGTACAAAGAATTGGGTCTCAAGCTTGTTTCTCTTGAGGAAAAAATCTCTCGCACGCCCACGCGACCTCTCATGGCAGGAGAAAACAAAGATGACGAGACAAGAGATCCTTTCAAAATGTTTCTTGAGGAATCCCTCACACAACATAGGAATGAGATGATGGATAGTTTTGCGCAAATCCTTCGGCGGCTGCCAACAGACGACACATCTTCCTCAAGCGGAGGCACTGCCCCCTTCAAGGTACAAATCAACTTCGATATTCCTATATTTGAAGGTCAGATAGACACAAATGCTATAGACAAGTGGTTGAATCTACTAGAAGGGTATTTTATGTCCATAGCTTTTCGAATAGAGAAAATATTACTTTTGCACTCCTCAAAGTTGTTCCCCATGTCAAAGATTGGTGGGAAAATTTCTGTGAGAAAAAGGAAACAGAGCAACCCTCATTATTTGTAGTCACAACCACCTGAGAATCCTTCAGGGATGCTATTAAGGAACAATACTACCCTGTCAGAAGTTATGACGACTTATATACCAAATGGACCACACTGCGGCAAGAAAGAGACCAAGGAGTGCCAGAGTTCACAAATATCTTCCATACCTTGCGCACCAAGATGGGTATCAAATATTTGGAGTGACATATGGTGCTCAAGTATCGCGATGTTTTGCATAGATACATCCAGACCAAAATGGAATTTTTGGACATCTCGTCCTTGGGCATGGCCTACCGATATGCCGTCAAATTGAGCAGAAGATCAAACAAAAGACGCGACAATTTGGGCCTGGGAACCCCTCACAACAAAAGCCAGGAAGGGGAGGCCCCAAAACAAAGAACAAAGGACAGAGCAAATATGGACAATATAAGGACAACCAATCCAAGCCGCAAGCAAATAAGGACACCAAAAAGACAAAGAAAGATATCGGGAAGTGGTTCGACTTCCATAAGAGCCCTTGGCATAACATTGTTGACTTCCACTCAATGCAGTCGCTGGTGGCTGAAGTGAAAGCCTCTGAATCATATGCGGGTTTTGACTCTGAGTCAGAACCAGAAATGGGAAGACAAATCATTAATGCTGAACCCAGTGCCACCGTTGCTACCACCAAGCTCCAACTTGGTGAATCAGATGAGCCAGAAGAAGGTGAGCGCCTCTTCCATTCACAGATGTGGGTAAAAGACACCCTACTACACTTCATCGTTGATAGTGGTAGCCAGAAGAACCTCATCTCAGTAGAGGTCATCAAGTTGCTGGACCTGTTGACAATGCTGCACCCACAACCCTACACCATTGAATGGCTCCGCTAAGGAAGTGATCTTCGTGTCAGCCAACAATGTCGACTGTCATACAACTTCAAGCCTTTCAAAGATGAGGTATTGTGTGATGTTTCTCCTATCGAAGTTTGTAATGTTCTTTTGGGCCAACCTTATTTATGGAAATGACATGCTGTATATGAGTCTAGGCCTCATAGTGTTATTATTACTTTGAAAAGGAAATTGTAAAGGATACCTGAGGCAGTCCCTCCTAGTGTTATTTCCTTGATCTCTTCCAAGCAATGCAGGAAGGTCATCTATCAGACTGAGAAATTTTTCTTCTTCATGATTCACTCTCAGAGTGAGCGAAAGATTACAGCCATATCCAGGGCCTCCACGGTTGATCTCTCCACACAACATAAGTAAGTGGGTAGGGTTGTGGAAGAATACTTCGATATCTTCTCCTCTCTTATCGGGGTACCTCTACATTGCCAGGTCAAGCATCCCATCGATCTAACCCTAGATGCACTGCTACCTAATGGGCCAGTCTATCGATGCTCTCTGTTAGAAAATGAGGAGATCAAGAGGCAAATCCAAGAACTGAGGCAAATCCAAGAACTGATCCACAAGGGGAACATATGTCCCTGCTGATCACCTTGTGGGAGCCCACTCATGCTGGTGCAAAAGAAAGACGTGACCTAGCGACTTTGCATTGATTACCGGGCCTTGAATAAAATCATAGTCCAACACTGGTACCCGATTCCCTGAATCGACGACCTCCTTGATCAGCTCATGGGGAAAAAATGCTTCAGTAAGATTGATTTGAAGTTTGGTTAGCACCAGATCCCAATAGAACAAACAGATGTATGGAAGACTGCCTTCAAGTCAAAAGAAGGTATTTTTGAATGGCGGGTCATGCCCTTTGGTTTGAAAAATGCTCCAACAACGTTTATGAGGATGATGGATGATATCCTACAACCTTTCACCAATACTTTTGTAGTGGTGTATCTGGATGACATCCTCATCTACATCAAGTCTTGAGCGGAACACTTGCAGCATATTCAACAAGTTCTGCACACCCTGAAGCAGTACAAACTATATGCAAACTTGGAAAAATGCTCCTTCGGCATGGCCGAGGTCCATTACTTAGGCTACATCGTTGATCAACATGGTGTGCATGTGGATCCAGCCAAGATCCAGGTCATCTGTGACTGGCCAGCCCCAACCACACTCACTTAACTTTAGAGCTTCTTGGGCCTCACCAATTTCTATCGTAGGTTCATGTTGGGATTCTCTCATATCGCATGGGTCCTTAGCCAAGTAACCAAGGGTGGCAATAAGGAAAAATTTGTGTGGGGCCTATCCCAACAACAAGCCTTCCATGAATTGAAGAAGAGTTTGTGCTCATCCCCAGTACTTTCATTACCGGACCTGCAACATCCCTTTGAGATCGAGATAGATGCTTCAGACTATGTTGTGGGTGTCGTTCTCACTCAACACGAACACCCTGTGGAATATCATAGTGAGACACTATCAGATGTTGTCTGTAAGTACCCTACTTATGAAAAATAAATGTACCCCATTGTGAAAGCCTGCCGCCAGTGGAGACATTACATTCTTGGGAAGGAGACAATCATCCACACTGATCACAAGCCACTACAGTTCATGCAGACCCAAGGAAAATTCAAGAATGACCACCATCAGAAGTGGTCCACATACTTACAACAGTTTCACCTCAACATCAAGTATAAAACAAGAAGTACCAACCAAGTTGTTGATTGCCTCAACCGACCTCCAGTCGCGACACTCACCATGGTGATAGAATCTTGCAGCCATGAGACCTTTGGATGGACTAACCTCTACGAGACAGACCCGGACTTCTCCAACACCTACCAATTGTTGGGTGACAAATCAGTGGTAGCTAATTTCCATCTTCAAGACAATTTGTTGTGACATCTAGGCCATCTCTGTGTTCCATCAAGCAAGCGCATGAAGCTGATTTGGGAAGCTCACTACAGTCTGGTGGCATGACACTTTGGCATCGAAAAGATAGTGGCAGTGTTGCAAAAACATTTCTACTGGCCGAAACTTTGAGAGGATGTCTACAAGTATATCAGGTCAAACACCGCCTGCACTATTTCCAAACCGAACACTAAGAAACAAGGCCTGTAAACCCCTATGCCTACTCCTGGCAGGCCGTGGGAATCCATCTCAATGGAATACATGTTCGACCTCCCATCCACCAAGAGGGGAAATGACTGCATTTTTCTGGTTGTTGATCACTTTTCCAAGATGGCAATTCTATCCGCCTGGATGAAGAACATCACAACATAAGCCACTACTAATATTTATTTGAACGAGTATGGGTACATTTTGGGATCCCAAAAACCATTATCTCAGACTGTGACAATCGGTTCCTCAACACATTCTAGTCGAGCCTCTGGTCACTGCTGGATACCAAGCTCACCAAATCCACTGCCTTCCACCCCCAGAAACATGGCCAAACTGAGGTCGTCAATCGGATGATCGTACATATCCTGTGCATGTACACTTCAAAACACTTCCGCACATGGGATGCGAGTTTTTTCTATGTCCAACATAGCTACAACCGAGCCTTACATAACTCAACTAGCCACATCCCCTTTCAGGTGGGGTTGAGATTACAACCATTGGGCCCCATGGATGTTGCACTACCCTTGGTGACCACCTCGGTCGGCTCGTCCCGTAATCCACCAGAAGATGACAAAGCCAATTGGTTCATTGAGAAGATCCAACACATCTACCAATAGGTTCAGGATATTCATAGAAGTCTAATGCCAAGTACAAGCAACGCCATGTTCAACATCAGGTGCCACATAAGTTTCAGGTGGGAGAAAAAGTTTGGTTGCACTTGTAGAAAGAATTCCTTACAAGGCCCCATCAGAGGCTTATCCCACTCCATTATGGGACGTACACCATCACCAAGGCTATGGGTGACAATGCTTTTGAGCTCAACATTCCTCCTTTCCTTGGCCTGCGCCCAGTCTTCAATGTGGCTCTCCTTCGACCATATTTCCCACCATTATTGGACACCTCAGAGATATCAGAGCAGTTGACACCAATAAATCTCAACCCTAACTGCATGCAACAGGCATCCAATGATCAAATTGTGGACACACAGATCAAGGTCATTCGACAACAAAGGATCCAAATTTATCGAGTAGTCAAAGCAGGGCAACTCCTGCACCAAGGCAAGTGGCTCACCCGTGGTCAAATTCAACAGAAATTTCCTCATTTGATGGGGGAGATCAATGCAATGGAGACCATTTATTCCTAAGGAGGGAGGATTGATCCAAGTGGATATCTGTGGCCACCCACTTTTTCCAACTAGATCAAAATAGTTTTCTGGTAATTTACTATTTTTAGCAGTTTTTAACTTCCGGGGCCATTTTGAGGGCCTAAATGAAGGTTTTTCGAGATTGAGCTTCTCAATGATAGTCAATGGCTCTAATTGAGTCTTCAAAATGAATCTCCTTGACAATACCTTTCCATTGGGATATCGTGCACCTAAAAAGAGGATCATATGCAAAATTTACGGCCCCAAGAAGTTGATGTACTAACTTACCCAAACATGGCCCACATGACTTTTGGCGCTTCATCTCTTAGGGTTAGGTTTTTGGATGTCTAAGGTTTTTGACATTTCTGTTTATTGCAAAAAGGCCTTCAGATCTTCATTGTAATCATCTTCTTGCGAATGAGCACAACCATCACATCTCTTCTCAAAGATAAGCCACCACCATTCCATCAAGCTTGTTTTCCACTGCATTTTATAGTTTCAACTTATTTCCTTATTGAATAGAAAACCCGTTTTATTGTATCTCTGTTATTCTATGTTAATCATATTTTAATAATCTGTATTCATTTCATTCTGCTCATAAAATCCGGATCATATGGTTAACATCCACTGAGACTGAATTGGTCTATTGGACCTTAAGAGGGTAAGTGATTACTTGCAATTCTTTAGAATTTTGTTTCTGTGATCGAAAAACATTAAGAGAATCTTTCCAATATCACCATGGTTTTGTTGAGTTAAGAGGTTAGGAAGGTTGGTAGTGTGACAAATATTTTGAAAATGAGATCTAATTTGTGTATAGGCTAGACAATATAAGAGAAAGTGGTTTTCATCTTCAACCTTCTTAGTGTCACAAAGGTGACACACTCTTTCATCCCATGGTGTTTTAGGAATTGACCAACGCCCAATTTCACTACGGATCTCGTGAGAATTTGTTCTTATCTTTGCAATGATTATTTTTTTCTTTACACTTGTCAAAACGAATAGATAATTTTGATCTTCTAGATTAGGGTTGATTACATCCTTATAATACCTTAATTTTCTTTTTTCCTCTAACTCTTTATCACACCACATTTTCTCCTTAAATTTTAATTTGATGATATTTTTAATAGTATCTTTATTCTGCAAAATGGTGTCTTCCATGATTCCCCAATAGTTTAGCCAAGACCAGACATCTTTATCCCATCCTTGCTTGAGTCGATGGTTGTTACGACTCGATTTTGAGGCAATTTTAGGAAGCCTCTTGTCTTCCATGTTGTTTAACTTGTTATTATACATTAGGTATCTAGTCATAGTCGTGCTCTCAATGGGGGAGAGGCTTGTTTCTAAGAGGAGGATGGGATAGGGTGTATTTTCTTTAATTTTGAGATTATAGGTTATAAAATTCTTTTTTATTTGCTCTATCTTTCTTCAGGATTCACGAGAGATACTACAACCCCAGACTTCACATCCATAAAGAATAACAGGTGTAACAAGAGTCTTAAAGAGGAGTTTCTTCTTATCCCAACTCCAAAGATCGGCTAATTTACAATTTTTTTCAAGCCCATAATAAGCTTTCCATCCCCCAATAATACTTTTCTCAATGCTATAATTCTAGTTGAGCTTGTGGCGAATAATCATTTTCTCAATAAAATCACTTCCTCCAAGTTGTTGTCATAAACAAAGGTATCATGAAATTTAAATTAACTATAAAAAATAAAAAATAAAAAATAAAAAATAAAAAATAAAAAAGTTTTATCAACCACTAAACCTACCTTTGTAACGTTTGGATTTATTAGAATTAAGATCTAATCTAAACCTTTGTAATGTTTAGATTTTTCATGATCATCTATAGTTATTGACTTCACTTGTGATGCTTATCACCTAATGTAGTTTGAGATCAAAGCCCTTGAATCAAGTAGTGTTTATTTCTCATATAAACCTTTATAGTCTTTGGATTATTCACACAGTAGTGTGTATTTATCATATAAAAATTTATAATATTTGGATTTTTAAAAACCATTTATAATTATTGAGTTTAATTTTATTTTTCATCACCTAGTGCAGTTTAAAGTTCAACCCATATTACAAATTATAACATGGTCTTTTGTGTTCTACCCTTTCGCTGCTTAGGAACATGACTTCCTCTTGAAGGAATGTGTTTCTATATGTTGTAGCCAAAGTTTTATATTTTGGGTTTGGAGCTTTTTTGGACACAACGTTTTTATATGGTTTGTAAATCTTGTACGTTATTTTATTAGTGTTGTTAGTGTTGGGTATATCCCATGCAATGCATCAAGGAACTCAGATAAAAGTTTTATTTCTTCTTTGTTTTTTTCACTACAACAAATCCATGTGATTTGCTTCCATTTTTTCTTTCAAAGTTGGTTTTATTGTATTTCTCTTCATTTTTTTGAAAAATATGACGCTATTTATCGGGATGGAGCTATTTATGGTGTTTTTTTGCGTCGAACACAAAATTTAGGCGCTAATAGCACCGAAAATTGCACTCCATTTAGCGTCGAAAATTGTGCCCCATTTAGCGTTGGAAATAACGCCCCCTTTAGAGCCAGAAACAGAGCCCCTTTAGTGCCAGAAATAGCGCCCCAGTTAGCACCAAAAAATTCACTAGTAGTAGCACCGGATGTAGTCAGATTAGTCTAAATAGTTAATTAGTTGAGGTGTTGGGGGTTAAGTGGATAGGGGCTTTGGGGTACACAGATTAAGGGTTAATGGATTAGGGGTTAGGGTTTAAGGGATTAAGGGTCAAGAGCTAAGGGATTTGGCACTTATGTGTTAGGCAGTTTAATGGTTAATGGCTTATGGATTATGGGATAGGGAATTAATGTTTAAGTGCTTAGGGCATATGGGTTTATGGATTAAGGCATTAGGGATTAATGTTAAGTTTTTAAGGGTTGATGACTTAGGGGTTAGGGGATTTAGGGATTTTGTGTTAAAGGATTAGTGATTAACTAAGGTTGAGGGCTTAAGGGTTAATTAGTGATTAGGGCTTAAGGATTTAAGGGTCAATGGATCAGAGGTTAGGGGAGTTAGGGATTTATCGTAACTCTCTTGAAATTTCATGGAACCTCTTCCAATTTAGACACATGCCTTGATGGTATGCGAGGGTTTCAAGACTCAAGGATACCTGATGTCCCCACATAATATTTGAGATCGTCCACGTTTGCATCAACATTCATCATGTAGTCTCATTCTCATCATCTGTCATTCACATCTATGAAATTCTTGTTGAAACTCTCTTTAAATATCATGGAATGACTTCCAACATGCCCATCACCAATTTCATCCACCAATGTCACACGGTGAGCAGTGAATGGGGTTTAGCATCGGATGTGCCTAAATAGTTAATTAGTTGAGGTGTTGGGGGTTAAGTGGTGGATAGGGGTTTTGAGGATTATGTGATTTAGGGATTTGGGGTACATGGATTAAGGGTTAAAGAATTAGGGGTTATGGTTTAAGGGATTAAGGGTCAAGAGATAAGGGATTTTGTGCTTATGTGTTACATAGTTTAATGGTTAATGGATTAGGTATTATGGTCTAGGGGATTAATGTTTAAGCTCTTAGGGCATAAGGGTTTATGGATTAAGGGATTAGGAATTAGGGTTTAAGTGTTTAAGTGTCGATGGATTGTGGGTTAACAGATTTAAGAATTTTGTGTTAAGGGATTAGTGATTAACTAAGATTGAGGGATTAAGGATTTAAGGGCCAATGAATTAGGGGTTAGGGGTTAGGTTGAAATTTGACATGGTTAAACAAGACACATGCCTTGATGTTATGCAAGGGTTTCAAGAGTCAAGGATGTATGACATCCCTACATAATCTTCAACATCCTCCACATTTGCATGAACCTTCATTATGTGGTCTGATCATTTTCATCATTCGTCATTCCCATCTATAGAATCTTGGTTGGAACTCTCTTGAAATTTCATGGAATTTCTTCCAACATGCTCATTTGCAATGTCATCAATCGACCCGACACAGTGAGCAGTGAATGGGGCCAACGTTGAAATTTCTTCAAAATGTGATTGTATGCGATGAAATTTTACATGGTTAGACTAGGCGAATGAATTGACGATATGGGAGGGTTTTAAGACTTAGTGAAATCATTGAGATTGAATGTTGATGTTTTGAAACGAAATAGGAAACTAAAATTGAACTTTAATTTATTAATTTTTCACCTAATTCTAGGTGATTAAAATATTTTATTTTGTTTAATTATTTTATGTTTAGTTCTTAATAAAACATAATAAAAAATTTATTCCCAACATTAAAATGCAAACAGTATAAAAATAATGAAGTTAACAAAGTTTCTTATTCAAATCACTGTGAGATACGTGCATTAATGATGTCTTCCATTGACAAATGCATGAAGGCCATCCATGGTGTAACAATGCTTCGTTTGGAAATACATATATAGTGCTTTCATCTACCACATGAGCTAACTTATCCCTCTTTTCACAAAGGCTTGTTTTTAATTCCTTGAAAGCATGACATTTTGTCATTTGCATTTTTGCTAACAACTCTTAATATGCCCTCTTGCAGCCTCATATTGCAATAACGGTCTCCTAAATCAATTGGCTTACATATGGATGACCTATTCTACATGTTACCCCTCTTATTGTATGAGGCATTGTACTAGTTTGAAGACCCTTCCCAAGAAGGTTGTGTTTGGAGGATGTGTGTCTTGATGGCTATCAGTTGTGGATTTGATACTTATTGTTTCATTTAACATTAGCTCCTGGGGAATCATTGCATATTTAGAGGCTTACATATTACATGTGGATATTGATAGAGAAATGGGCTTGATGAGGGTCTTACATATATGGTTCACTATTTTTTTACCCTTAACACATTCATGGAGAGGGATACCCATCAACTAAGGGTTTTCCCTAAGTTTTATTCCTCATTGATTGATACTCCTTGAGATATTGTGCCCTCACTCTAGGGCACATATGCCTAAGGTGCATGCCTTGGAAAGTGTGTTTTGCATTCGATGGTTGAGATATATTTGTGAGGAGTGCCTTAGCTTTGGGGCCCAATTTTTAGCATGTGGTTGAGCTTTCAAGGAGGTTGGATGAATCATATCATGGAATTCTCCCTTGGTCATTACATCTTGGAACATTTATTGAGGAGGCCTAACTACCCCGGACATAGTTCTAGAGTGCCCCATGGTTTTTAGGTGATTGATGGTATTAGCACAATTTTTCATGCTCTAGCACATGGTTCTGGGGTTTTGTCTAGACTGGTTTAGTGGGATGTTTCACCCTTTATGCGTATTTTCCTAGGTTGTCCCACTTTTGTCCCTTGGTTTGAAAAGAGATGGTTTCTTGCACATGCATTGGTACTAATGACACACATTTCGAGGACATCCATCTCTTTAAGGGGGTTGTTATGAAAAACAAGGGGCCACTATTGCACACATGTCCATGAGATCCCTCATTTGATGAGTTGATTATTGCATTGGAGGACACACCCTCACTAACCTTGCTATCTTGGGCATTGTTTTGGAATTTCTAGGTTGTTGGCTCATTAAAAAAATGGAGTGCTACCCTAGTTTCCATATGGGCACATTTATTGTTTATGTAACTACCTTACACTAGTCAATAATTTATTGAGAACAAAACAACAGTACAAGAAGAAAAATTTAAAGGAAATTTAGTAGGAATTTTACATAAACAACTCTAAATTATTGGTATCTCTAAAGGATATCTACATGAATCGAGTTGGTTAAGAGTGGGATAGTCGGGCTCTATGTCAAAAAAAACATTTCTCACACCCAAACTCATGTTGATCAAATATCCAAGACAACCACCATTCCCTTAGTCCTACCCAAAGTTTTTCCCATAGGATGAAGTTTCATGTATCCCTACCCAATACGAAAGCCTAATCCACAACTATTCTACCTGATTATAATTATGAATAGGTAACCTTAGAAACATCTTCTAGGTTTTTTTTGAGTGGATACAAGTGAGAAGTACTACTTGTGATACCTATTATAGATAGAGAAACACTATTAGAGCCCTTCCTAGAGGTTCCCTAATTATTTTGAAATGGGATTTCACCTTGGATGATAACTTTGTGGGGTTACTATAACTATCTTCCATATATTCACTAGTTTTATTAAAGCCCACACCATCGACCCAGGTTGAAATTTAGACTGACCTTTTTTAGATCCTTACTAATTGTATCTTGGGATTTAACCACTTTCCACTATCATTTGAAGGAATGTGTTCGCTCATTGTCTTTTCAAATTTTTTCTGCAGTGGTTTGTTGATTGGTATCACACTTAGAAATCCAAATGTGTCATTTTGATTTTCAAATATTTACAATCTTCAACTTAGTTTAGACCATTTAAAAGTGGTTTATCAGTCTCCTTATCATTCTAGGAGGAACCAAGGTATTCCTCCTTGATTCATGTCGGGTTACCTCCAACAAGGCATAGACTTGAAGTTCTTGATTCCTCATAAAGTGAACTAGTATAAGCACCAAATGCTTTGAATATCCCCATAGGAGGGGATCAAGATAATGTGAACCCTCTAGTTGGAAAAAATAACAAGGAAAGGATTTTTTGTGGGGTATTGATGACACCCCCCTAAGAAGAGATGAGTTTCCTCCTCCTCCTCCTCCTCAAGGAAAATTTGATCCTCCAAATGTAGATAACATTGATAACTGTCCTCTGGCGAATTTCAATCATTTACTCACTCATCTAGTGGATCTTCTTCTTGTCGGAGTGGGTGAGTTACCTCCCAAGCACACTGTTTATTCCTTTTTGCACAATCTTCCACAATTTACACTAAACGAGGTGCAATTTGTGCCTCATTTAGCGCCCCAGATTGATTACATTTTCTATCAATAGTCAGCGCTAAATTCGGTGCTAATGGTACCCAATTTAGCGTTGACTATTCAAACAAAAAAAAAATTAAAATACCCCACACACAACGGAAATCAAACCATTAACAGTGTGCATTCACACATTTTTAGGAAATATGTAATGTCCCCATCCAGATTTCTTCATTGATCTTCATAGAAGTTGAGTTTATTGTCTTGCAATTGAGTTTGTCTTTGTGGCAGAAGAGTTTTATGAATTCTAACTAAGTTTGCGTTGAAAGGAGGTCAAATATTTTGTGGTGGGTAGCATACTCTCATTGAAGGACATTTCTCTGTAGTTGAGGAAAATTTAGGGTGTGTTGGGTGCATATATTTTGTGGAGAGGCTAAGTTTACCCACCATAAATTGTATTACACTTAAGGGGTGCATTTTTATGATTGAGATAACTTTGTTTCCATTAATTAAAATTGGTATTTGCATTTTTATGAGAAATGCACTAGCAATTGCTTTACATCTGGTTGTATTGGAATTAAAGAGTATTTAACAACTGAAATTCACTATTTAAAAAACATCCTTCAAACAAAACTATGAAAGAACTATTAGAGAGGAGATTTCCATATGTTGGAAAATTTGTGGATTTTGTTATTCCTCTTGCAGGTCTTCATATAACAGATAAGGGCACATGTACATCATTTGACCAGGATCATACATAACCACCTTTTGAGCTATATAAAAACCTTCAATCACCCAAGTGCTTGCCTCATTGCTGGAGCAATACTCTTACAATGTTATATGTCAACAATTAGCTCCCTTTGTGTATCTAAAACTATGTTCTCATGTTTGGAAATTTTTATATCACATGGTGAAGGGGGCCCTCTTCATTCATGATAAATTGTAATATCAAGAGAGCTCTTGTATATGACTATTTTTATCAGGAAACTATATATCTAACAAGGATTCCTCGTATGGTTCATATGAGGAAATTGATGTGAAATCATTTCCATCTCATTGGAACATGGTGTTGTCCTAATATGCATTCATTCAAAGTAGAGGGTTAAGCATATAGTTGTTATTGGGCATATGTGATTTGAAGAACTTAAATATTTTGTAGGGAATCCTCCCTAATGGTGGTCTTATATCACCTTGAAGAGTAGGAAGGAAAATTGAGGTGATAGTGGTTTGTCTTATGAGTTTCCTTCGATTTGTCTTTAGTGAATACCTTGCACATCCAGAGAGGAAAAATTGAGTGGTAACAGATCTTAGGAATTTTTCTTCACAGAAAATGGAACTTCCAAAGACCTTAATGCCTTGAAAAACATTGGGTTTTTACAATAACTTCTTGAAAGAACCCTAAATCCTTCATGGGCCTATGGGCATCAGGGAAACATACCTTTAAGTATTTTCCTTAATAAAAAATCTCTCCCTATACCTCACCTTCATCAACAAGCTTCATTATGAAGAAGGTAATGTTTCGTCCAAAGATGAAACAATACAATGACCAACCTTCATAAACCAATGTCTAGGCGAGGATCCACCAACTGGGTTTTGATTGAATCTTTTCTCTCCAATCAATCAATCAATCGTTTGACCCTGAATTTCTCTCTCACCATAAAACTGAGAGTCCCATCCATCCAAAGCCAATGCAACGCATGGGTGTATTCCTATGCACTAGATTTCTTTTGGATCCAAGTGGCTTCTCTTTTTGAGGCAAGAATAGGTGTAATTTAGATTGATAGTATGAGTAAATCAAGGTTACAACCACCACTAGGAAATCCAAAGCAGGCAATAAATTTTGGGCAACCATTTATCTGGTTTATATTTTTTACGGTACCATGGTAGGTTATATTTTGCTTCCTATACTCTAAGGAGAAATTGGGATTCATATATTCAACTATATTATGCATTGCTTCATGGAGATTTCTTAGTAGATGTTTTTTGAGAAAGACTTGCAGACATGTTGTGTTTCACAAATTTATTCTCCCAACTTGACCACATTTCTCCTTGATGTGTTTCCAAAACTTCATTGCACATGCTAGAAATGCTACTTCTTCCACTATCTTACATGAACCATAGAAGGGTTTGGTTGGGACAGACCGAAGAACCCCAACAAAGAATTCTTACTCTTTCACATCAAACAAATTCATTTAACAAAGGATTTCCATCCAACAAAATGCAACCTAGATTAACACAATCAGAATTCAACAAGCACCCATAAAAAATTTGGAATCATATTTGGCCTAGGATAATTTTGAATATAATAAAAAAGGGCTATAAAATAAAAATAAAAATCATTGTAAGTTTGTTTGAACTACCAGTGGATAATGTGAATGATTGACAACTACACTTCTGATTATGGTCCACCAATTGCACCAGATTCTAAACAGTGCTAATCCTCCTCCCTTTTAAATCATTTTGAGAAACCATCAAGTAGCAATGCCACTGATTGATAGAAGATTAAGCTCTGGCTATACTAGATTGTTGAATGCCTAGAATTAATTTGTATGATTTGAATTGAATTATTAGGTGGCCATGTCTCATCATTATCAAATCTTGTATCTAGGTGGTAGTTCTTATTGTCATTAAAATCTCCTTCCATCTCTATGTCATGATTTATTAGTTCCAACAATTTATTTTTGATGTCAATAATCCCTACACCTGCCACATGTTATGCAGTGATTTATTTCTCCTTTGGGCCTCAATGTCCAATGCTTGCTAAAGCCTTTAATTCATTTTTAATTCATCATTATCTAACATTGGCCATCAATTAGCTATCCTCGTGTTTTATTGAGCCTATGTTCTGTTGTTCTTATTTGCATTATTTCTGTGTGAACTTTTAGGTTCAAATGGATTTTAAAATGCTTATTGTAGGAATTCAAGCATGACTAAATTTAAGTTCTTATTAAAACAATCAATTTTACCTGGTTTTGATGGTATATTTTTCCTTGTTTAACTCCCTTCTTTAGAACTGTCTCTAATTGCTAGCAAATAATGTCAGACCTTTTCATTGTTGCAGTACCTGGATGAGAACAAGTAGTTGATTTTGACAATTATGGACAACCAAAATCTTGGAAAGGTCAACGAGTGTGCTCAGTATGTATTCACTATTTGAATTGACTATACCTATTGTTGTCAAAATTTGAATTGTTTTCAAGTTGTTTTTAAACTCTGAAGGTTAATTTCAATCTCAATGCCACATTATTATTGTTGAATAATTATTCTAAATATTTTGCTTCATACATGTAAAATGCTTCATATGCCATAGCAGATTTCTTTTTCATCTCTCCTTGAGTTGTGCTAAATTGATCAGAGTGGTCAATGAAGGCGACAAGCCCTAAATGAGTTTGTTATATCCGAGATAAAGCAAGAGATCCATGATTTCCTTGGAAGTTGGCATCCTGAGAATAAGATTATTTTTCTTGTATCTTTGTCAATTTAAAGTCTTTCAAAAACCTAGGCGAATTTTTAAACTTTTAAAATAGTAACATTGATTCTGGAGTTTAAACCTTATATATGATTATGTAGAGTCTACTTAAGAATTGGTGTGTGCCTCTCATGAAAGGGAGACAACATGGATAAGTGGACTAGAAATGGGTTCTAGGTTCCTATCCTCTTGTTATGACTTGGTAGAATAAGCTTATGGAATTTTCTTTGTTTTCTCTGTCCAAAGATGAAAGCTTACTTCTAAATATGACCTTTATCTTGGATATGGCCATTCCTTTGGTTGTATTATTTCAAAAGAAAATGCTCAAAGAGTTATGTTAGCTTGGATGTGGCCCCTCCTTTGGTTGTAGTATTTCAAAAGAAAATACTCAACACGTTATGCTTGCTCGAGGGACATGAGGTTGTGGTCTAATAATAAAGTGGAGAATTAGTTGGAGATGTCTCAAGTTCCATCCTTGAGGTGAAAACCGAGGTGACAATAGTGAAGGAGTTCACTGGGATACCCTTTTTCAAATCAATGGGTAACAGTCTCCACAGGTTGAGTATAATCCATTTTTTTTTGTTTATTTTTGTACATGCTATACAAGCTAGTAGCGATTGAGATTCAGTGCCTACGATGGAGATACTTTTTCCATAACCAGGATCAACCCTTGGCCTAAATACTATCTCTTGTACATGGTTAGCAAAGCTTACCCAAGGCATTGAAATTACATGCATATCTTTGATTGATTGGTTCCAGTAAGCATATGAATCATTTCCCCAGTCTTGAAAATTTTGTAGGATGTAAAGAGTCTGCCCAAAGATAAGATGTTTATGCTCTTATTATTGTCATATAGATACTAACAAGAGCAGGGTTAGAGGCTAAGGAAACCTCTTCCAAGAGATATCCTTACAACTAGTAAACATTCTTATGCTTGTTTTCTCCCATTCCTTTATTGTATGTAGTATTGCTTAAACTAGTTTTGTGTTAACACAGTCAGACACATCTTCCTTGAATTACTTTTCTTATATATGTAGTGACTGATATAACTTTTGTTACTCGATTTTATGCAATAAAACTGCGGTCTCTTCCTAGATCTTTATTTTTCTTGCATTATATTTGAATGAGAACAAATATATTTTAAGGGATTGCTCAATGTGCATAACTAACTCATATCAACAATCTATATTAATACCACAATAACCATTTGTGATGGAAGACCTCTCTGCAAATTAAATTGAAACAAAAAAAAATTAAGTGGAACATTACATCCATTTTGTCTTTGTTTAGCTTATATGTCAAAATATTGACTTGGTACCTCCTTTACCTTTGCATAGATATACCTGCCACTTGTTACCTTTCAAATTATTTCGAGTATGCATTAATTATTTGTTAAATGGCTTGAACCATGTAAACCATGCCACATGTTGCTTCCTCGTGCAAATAACTCTCCTCCAAATATGCAGAACATGCCTTGAACCAAGTGTCCTTTCCCAATGTTTCAAGGGTAGAACATTCCTCCAAATATGTGGAATACAATACGAATAATGTGTAATTCCACATAAAAATCACTTTAGTATGCATTAAATGGGTTCTTTCAGAAAACATCCCTCCTACAAGGGGGTATATGTAACGACCCTAGTTGGATAAATGTTTAAGAATTATAAAGTAAAACTAATTAGGGGATTAATTGTGTTAACAAAGTATTAATTAAACAAAGATGATTTAATGATATTAATTAAGTGAGTTATTAATTAATTAAAGGATATAATTGTGATTAATTAATTAATAATTTAACTACAAACTACATTTAATAACCTGCGTAATGGATTTAATAGATTAATGGTATATGATATAAAATGGTTGCGTATGCAAAAAGGGATAGCCTATGAATCCCGAGAAGATAAAAACATTAAAGGAAGGACTAGGGACAGGGACGAGGGCAGGTAAAGACGTAAATGCAGGAGTCGATGAAGGAGGAACAAGGGAGGCAGGGAGGTTTACGTGAGGGGATTCAAAGGAGGATGGATTCTGGGAGGATTGTGAGATTTGCAGGGAGCAATAGAGTTTTGGCTGTGGCACTTTTGATCAGTTGAGGCACCGGGTTGCTGGAGGTTTTGGGCATGGGGGCCAGGATATCCATAGATATCCTGGAGCTAGGTAGTTTTCCTAGTTGGCAGGGAGGACAATAGGTTTGGGCAGTTATTCTTGTTTGTGGCTGGGTTGGTCTGTGTATCAGGTAGCAGGAAGGCAACAACAAGGAAGCAAGGAAACAACAAGGCAACAAGGCAACAAAAATTAGCTTCAGAACCAGGTAATCTGTTAAACTATGTATTTATTTCATTTTGCCATGAAAACATTATTCATTGATAAATTTAAGTTACTGAAGTTGCTATTATGAAGACTGTTGTTATGTTATGAAGTTATTATCTCAGTTCATGAAATAAATTGATTATGAAAGTAAATGATGTTTAGAAATATTTGGCTGTTACATTTGGTATCAGAGCGTCTTAGTTCGAAATCTGGGCCTAAGGGCCAAAACCCCAAACGCTAACTCCAACCACGCTTAACTTGTAAGCAAAACACGTCATTTGCGTCTTCGTAGATTGTGTCAAGCAACATTTAGCTTGATCCAATATGATTGATACAGTATCAGAAAATATACTCAAGGTAGCACCCCTACATTATCCAAGCAAATGGTCTCATATATATCACAAGCAACCGTTTTAGGTAATACCCTTTTACTGGATCACAAATGGCTAATACAGTCTTAGTCTGAATATTCAAAGGAACGCCCTTTAAAATAGTGGCAGCAAACCAGATAGTTTGAAGGATCACTTCCCACAAAATGGCTACCCTTAAAGCAGCCTGATAAAGCTATTAAGCATGAAAAAGAGAGTTGATAATTTTATTTTATTTGAGCATACTTGTCAATGAAATTTCGGGTAAAATAGACACCTGAAATCGATGAAAATGTCGAGGGAAGCTTCTATCTAAGGCTTGAAGTTGGAAAGATTCAATAACTACACGAATTATACTATATAAAATGCAATAAGACTTTTGCAAGACCTCGAAAAGGCCTACTTCATCTCGAACTTACCTAAATAAGGAACTGCCAATGCGCAGTCAGAAAAAGGAAATTTTGAAGACTTGTATTGCACGGGAATGGTGTAAACTACTTGCCTGTATTAGCCTTGGTGAATTTTAATAAAGAAAAATCTCAGGAACTATAGGCCCATACAAATTTTAACCCTGCCAAAGAGAGCAATTTTTACACCGCGTAATGTTCATGCAACTAATCCTTATCCCAAAGGAGAGCTGTCTATTACGCAGGAGAACGGATCTGAGCCGTCAGATCTCGGGCAGATACCCGACATTTGTCGGATCTATAGGGAGTTGCGATGGAGTTAAGTCTGTGAGGATAGGAGGAGAAATCCCGATGATAGGTGTGAAGGCATCGGGATATCGACGTTCATGAAATCGGGATTCACAAGGTCAAGGAAGTCGGGACATTTTAAGTCTCGAAATAGCGAGATCAGATCTGGACCGTCCATCAGGGTGAGACATGTGGCGGAGATCTGAAGAGAGTTGGAAATCGGGAGTTCTGTGAGCAAGAGGTCGGGGAAATCCATGGTGAAAACCCCGATACAATCAGAGTCGTCCATCTGATTGGGACAGGTGGAAACCATCGGAGATTCATCGACGTTTGGGCCATCGGGACTCACACAGATAAGTGCTCTTGGGTTGGCGTTTGGCGAAGTCCGAGGCTTAACCTGGACCGTCCATCCATTTAGGACGCATGTCGGAGATCCGAAGAAAGTCGGGGATCGACATATCAGGGATTTCGTGGACATATGCACTTTGGCATTGAAAACCCCGAAACAACGAGAGGCGATCAGGACTGTCCGTTCTTGGGATGCGTGGCAATGATAGAAGCCATCGGGAAAGGTCCCGACAGAAGTTCGTCCATCGGGTCATCGCGAATCGGGAAATCGTGGATCCTGTGGACGAGTGGTCCTTGCAATTCGGAAACGCGAGGCCCGATTCTCCGAAAAGTGGAAAGCCTCGTAGTGGAAGTCAACTGTCATCGCGGATTGGGATATCGCAAGTTCCATGGACAAAGTATCCATGCACTACGAAATCGCGAACCCCAAAACCGCGACGTAATTAACTTAACCCTTAAACCTTCGTTAAAAGGAATTAATTAATTGATGTTTTAATTAAGACTTAATCACATCGTGAAATCAGAGATCGAGGTTTCGTGATTCAATTTACATAGATCATTTGTTACAGAAAACCCCGAATCCCGATTTCTTTAAACATTAAATGAAAAACTCGCAAATTTAAAGTTATAACCCGCTTTAAATAAATTTTTAAAGGGGCGCTGAAAAATATATATTTTGTAAATTGTTAACCATTCATTGTTCAAAAGTAAACAATAAACGACATCGCAAATTTTAGAAGTGATGAAACTCTTGCTTGAGAAGGACCGAAACCCCGATGGGGAGCCATAAGGCCGCGGTCACACCAAAGAAGGTCACATGAACTCGGTATAGCCGGAAGAGGCTAACGCACAAGGAAGAGGCGTATCGCGTATCGGGATATCGGGAATCCCATAGACACGGGATTCATACATTTCGGCATTGCGATCTCCGAAACCTCGATGGGGGGGAACAAAGCTATGGCCTTGTCGGATAATGGTCATATGGGCCAAGGGCTTAGCCAGGAGGGCTAACGCACAAAGCACCGTATCGATAGATCGGTGATCGTGAATTTAAAGGAACAAAAATTCTCGACATTGGGGATTACAAAACCCCGAATCCCGATCAACAGGATTCCTGTGGGGAATTTGGGCGCGGTCCGGGGCAGAGGCCGTGAAGAAATGGGAAAGACCTATGGGTGGGATATTGACTAGTGATTCCCGGGGAAATACAAAGAGCCGCTTCGGCTCGGTTGATGAAATTGAATGATCCTGTGAGCAGGAGGTCGGGAGAAGACCCTGCGTGGTAATAGAAGGACCTCATCTGCGTCAGGTGGTACCGGGCACAGGAAACCCTGAAACCCGAAACTAAGTCGGGAAATTTCACAGTTATGTATAGAAGGTCGTGGGCAATTCGGAAAGACAATGTATATGCATACATATATACGCATATAACTATATGCATATACACAGATGAATAAATTTATAAATACAAATGAAATAAATAGAAAGAAAAATGCCAAAATCCGTACAGAGCTGGAATTACAAGCAAATCATTTTTATTTCGCACTGCAAAAAAAAAAGGATATTACCATTCATTACCACAGCATAAGGAGGGTTTATGCAAATTCTTGACTCAATCAACTCAGCGTCCTTCACAAAGGTACTGAAGATGTGCACAAGCTGGCAGACTGAACCATACCCCTTACCATACCTGAGAGCGAACTCCGCAAAGTGTACATACTTGGGATTGGTTCCCAATATTTTAAAGAGACTGGACTCCAGATCCTGGATCTTGTCAATAACCATATCAATATACTCGGTTTCTGCAAAATGATCTGGAAGCAGATATAGCAATACCCAATGCTAGCAAAGTTCTCAGAATAATGGCGAGGAGACGAGCCATGGAAAGAGAGATTCTGGAAACCTCTGAACAGAGAAAAGGCAAGATCTGTGGTGCAGAAAGAATGATGCGAGGAAAGTCCCAGTGGTTGAGAATGTGGAGGCATAGGAAGGACGCGTAGGGATTTGAAGAGCTGACAGGTGTAGAATTTTGGGGTTAGATACGAGGGAGCTTGAGGAAGCCAGGCGAGCACGTGGAATCCATGCGTGCCTAAATCCATGTGTGTTCGATTATTGATTTTTATATTTTGAAGTGTAAAAATAATTTAAAATAAATTAAATAATTTAGTATAAACAATTTATATATAAATAAAGGTCAAGTTAGTTTAAATTAAAGTAAAGTTAATTTGAGTAAATTGGTGTAATGATAATTTTAAATTAATTATTTTATTTAAGTGTAAGGTTAATCAATGATGTTAGGGCTTAGACTAGGACAAGCGGGAAGGAGGTGGCATATGCACTAGGAGAGTAAGCATAGGAAGTGACGAGTAAAGCACCAGGCTAACGTAGCTACAGGGTAAGGGAACCAATAATTCTTTTCGTAAGGGCGAAGAAACCAAGATTAGACGCTTAATCCTAACCGAAACCTAGCCAATCCCCTAAAGGAGTAATGTCTGTTTACAGACAAGTAAAGAAAACTTACGCCTAACCCTGTTTCTAAGTTTAAGTAGCACCAATTTGAAACATCCTGGAACTCACCTTGATAACTTTGGGGTGATGCAGGTTAAGGCATACAAGATGGGCAGGACTTGAAGGGGTCGAGGCAGGGGAGCATCGTCACGGGCACCGCCAACACCACCAGCGCCACCACCACCATCGCCCGAACTAGCCCTCATACTGCGCTCGTTGGAAGCCATTAACGAGACTTTAAAGGGGCACCAACCAGCAGGGACTGAAGTGGAACTCCCACCATCTGGAACGGGTAATCCAGAAGCATCAAGGGATTTAGGGGGAGAACTTCCACCTGAAGACATCATGCGAGAGTTGCAGAAGATCAAACTTCCGGAGTTTTCCGGGGGTTGCACCAGTGAACGCGCGAAAGCATGGTTGGAAGGCATGACAAGGTGTTTTGCCTTAAGGGACTATGCTTCCAACTCAAAGGCAAAGATTGCAATTTTTCAGTTAAGAGACAGCACCTTGAACTGGTGTGGAAACTTGGAAAGACAACTACACCTTACCCCAGACACAGTATCTTGGGAACTTTTCAAGGAGAGGTTTCGAAGGAAATATCTACCAGCATACTACGAGGAGCAACAGGTAGGGGCATTTCATGCCTTAGTACAAGGAAACATAACTGTAGAAGAATATGAGATCAGGTTTATGGAATTGGTCAAATACGTTTCGTATATGGACAATGACCAATGACAGGCAGAGCGCTTCGTTTATGGATTGAACCTGAAGATAAGAGCTATGGTGCGGATGTGGAAATTGTCTTCAGTAGTAGAGGCGGTAGAAAATGTGCGTTACGCGGAAGAACACATGAACTTAACCGGGGGTACAAGATCGACATTTCCGCATCGCCCTGGATTCGTAGGAAAGACCCCGAGAAAATTTCCTAGGGGAGGGGGCTCAAGGCCACCACCTTATGGTAACAGAGTCGTGCCAAGGACAGTAGCTGTAGGGATTTTAATGGCAGCTAGTGCAGCATCTCGTTTATCGCCAACAATGCAGACAGGTCCACGACCATCTCAGGGAACAACTAGTAGGGGCAGGGGTTCCAGGGGAAGGAACTCATTTCAGAGACAATCACATAACAATGCACCAGTTCAATCTCGTATTACCTGTTGGAGATGCGAAGGACCCCATTACCAACGGGACTGCCCAGATTTACAATCAGGGTTTGTGCATAGAGAGGGAAAGGCACCGATGGGGAGATCAAGTAGCAGCCACAAGATTTACCCAGCGGTTAATAACCGCCAGGATGAACATCAATCCACAGTAGTAGAGTCATCGGTATGCTAAATTATATCAATGTCAAGATTTTGTTTGATTCTGGTGCGATAGAT
>ML806260.1:28373-53040 GCA_009831015.1 Picea engelmannii | reverse complement strand
AAGGGGGTATACATATGATCAAGTAGCTAATGTTTCACTGTAGTGGAAAGCTCCTCCTCAACTGACCTCCTTTGATTGAACAAGTGCTTCCATTGGCACATGACCTCACCCAAGCTAGGGTATTCCTCTTCTAGCTTCTTTTTTTTCCACCCTCCATGCCTTGATTCTTCCTCCAAGGTAGGGAATTTTAGTTCTCTTGAATTTTTCTTCCCACATGCCATGATTTGAAGCTCCTAAAATGTAGGGTGTTCTTACTTTTGGTTGTGTTTGACCCCTTAAATTGTCATAAATCATGCTCTAGATCTCTAACATGGTAGGGTGTTCCCATTCTAGGGTTCTGTTCCTCAAATTTTCCAAGTGTTCCAAAGTGAAATCCCTTAGTGCCATGTGCCTCTAGAAATTCTACATCATCTTGTAATTGCTATTCAATTCCAAGGGTCTTCTGGTGTGCATGCCGAATTGGCATGCACACTAACCCTTGGCATGCACAATAGCCTTGGCATGTCATAGGGATTTTGTGCATGCCAATTTGGCATGCACACCAGCCTGGAAGTTCTTTGTCCAGAGGATCCTACTCCACTTTCTTCTACAGGACCGCTATGTCATTCAACATTTTTTGAATCACTTGCCACAAAATCTTTATATCCATGATTTAATCCTTCACTTTAGATTTAGTACTAGACTTTGTCACTGATAGAATTTTCTTTTATGTTGCAATCAATGCATTCTTTCTCTCTCCCAAATCTAAATTCCTTTCAAAATTAAAATCTCCTTATCTACTTTGTGGGATTCTTCAGAAGCACCAACCACTGTATCTTTTCCCACTTTCTTAACAAACATGGCAATGAACTTGGAAATGTTGTGGAGTAAAATTCGAGTGATACATTTTTAGTGAGTTTTGAGGTTTATACTATTTCGTTAAGAAAGGTGGTTCATCTATGGTTGAAATATCATATTTTTTCATGTGACTCTATTTTGATTCTTGATAACTGCATAAATAGACTTGTTGGAGTTTTCTCAGCATTCAATTTTGTTATAAAAGTGGTTTGAAAATCCACCTAATTAGAAATAGACCCAATAGTGAAATTGAGATACCATGTAACTACCTCACCATCGAGGTTGAAAGAAAATAGGTGACATACCACATCTTCATGTTTGACATTAAGCAATTTGATGGCCTTCAATAATTTATTAATATAGTCTTCCGGTAAGTAGACTTTATATGGGTCAAACTTTGCCAACAATATTTCTACTTTTTTGGAACATTAAGTATTATATTCAATATATTTAATGTATCCAAATCTGGACAAGAAATGTGATTTTTAGCCATATTGCCTCTTGGGGAGATGCACGTAGAACTTGATGTGAAAGATGATTCCCAATCAGATGAAATTTTTGATTCATCTGTAGGGGTAGTAGATGGAATTGTGTTCCAATGGTTTTGAAATAGCTTCAATAGCTTGGGAAATCAAATCAATGAGGTCACCTATGAAAGTATCACTTTCTTCTTCGATATATGGTCATTGAGTGGGAATTATTTGAGCTCATCTTCATCTAGGTAATTCATGTACAATGGGAAATGCATCAATTTGACCAATGTAGTTGTGGTTTAACCTTTAAAAGACTTGAAATTATTTAGAAGGAATGGTGAACCAATCCTAAATCTTGAATGTAGGTTGGGTTTCAAATTGTATGTCATTTTCAAAATGGGGATCAATGCTAGTTTGAAATGGTATATTTCTCCCAAAGTGAACCTCACTATCCTCAAATTTTGGTTATGGACTTATAAGAGCTACATGTTCTTGTGAGCATCATATCCACACAAATCATGTAAGTTATTGGCCATAAAAGGGTGGTGTCCTTCTTGTAGCACCGAAGTTTTGACATAGGAAAATGACCCTTGCTAACTACACAATCTTACCTAGTGAAAGGACCCAATTATATCTTTCCTTATTTAAATGGAAAACACTATAGTCATATGCAACATGTGGAAAGCACTGTAGCCATAGGGCTGCTATGCATGCCAAATATGGATTTTGTGCATGCCAAATTGGCATGCATAGAAGCCATAGGGCTGTTGTGCATACCAATTTGGCATGCACAACAACCATAGGGCTGTTGTGCACGCCAAATTGGGGATATTGTTGGAGTCTAAATGCATTGACAGAGTTAATATGTGACTGGAAAAATGGCTAGAAAGGTGTAAAATAACCTTGCAATTCCTCTTGTACCCTTGAAATTATAAAAATTCAAAACTTTGAGGTGTTTGGAGGTCTCATGCATCTTCTTGTATCATGTTTTCATGTTACAATTTCCATTGTGGGTCTCATGTAACTTCCTATAGTAGTGTATTAATATGTTTCTATAGCTTCCCATAGCTACATGCACAATCTTGAGTTTTTATTTTTCTTAGTGCATAGGAATGTGTTGTGATGGTACAGAATAATGTAGATGGCATGTAATGGTTATTGAAATGAAATGGAGTGGGGGGTTTAGAAAAATGGAGGGTATAATGTATGTAATGTGACTATTCGATGGATTCTAAAGTTTGCAAAAATGACAAGGTTCATGGGTGATATGATGGAAAGTGATGTGAAAGGCATGAATGGATGTATGATAATGATTTCCTATCACTTTTTCTATGCTCCATAGTCTTTCAAGTTTTTTAATCTCTGTTTGTAATCTCCTTTAGTTTGTGTTAATCTTGAAAATGATCTCAATAATTTGTGAAATCTACATTTCTTGTACCAATACTTCTAGGTTGCATTCTTTTGAACATGACTTTGTTGCATGTTTCTTGGTGTCTCCTCTTTTGGTAGCTATATGAGGTGTGTTCTCAGTCTTTAGAGACTGGTGGGATTGGTTGCTTATCTCTTTCATAGGTGTTTATTTGAAATATAATTTTCTTGTACAAAATATGCATAATCGATGTACTTTGTGTGGAATAACCCAAAATTATTATAGAATACTTGTTTGTTGCAATGTTTGTTGGGTATGTATCCTTAGCATTGAAAATTTTTCTTGGAAGTTTCTTAATGATAAATTTTGTCTACATGTACTAGTATCAACTTTTTGACAAACGCATGTAGACAAAATTTCTATTTTGGTTGTTTTGCATGTAATTGGTGTTGATTTTCTTGTTGTAGATGTATTTATTGATTTTAGGCCGAGTAGTGCTGGTGAATGAAGATTGTTCTAGGTTGCAAAAATGTTTGTTAGTGACATCATTTTCCATGAATACTTATTCAAGTTGTATTTTAGAGGGTGTTGTTAACACAAAGATAGTGAGGTTGAGCTTCTTGATAGTTATGTAGTGTGAATACTTGTACAAACTAAGAGTTGCAATTTGATCCTTATCTGGTCGAAGTTTTTATTATTGAGAAAAAGTTTGAGGTAGAAAAATACATGTTTTTTTCTTATTAAGGATAAACCTTTTGTGTGTTGAGTGTTGATCTTGAGATATTGTAGGCTCCTTTTGTTGAATATTTGACATGTTGATTGTTGATACTAAGATGTTTTAGGCCATTTTTCTGCATGAAAACTTGTAGCTTGGTAGATGTTTGTAAATATCCTAAAATGTTATTTCCCATTGTAACATACTTTGATTTATTACTATCTACAATACTCTAATTCCAAAATTATGATTTTTATTGCGAAGCATGGCCTATTTGTTCCTACATGTGATCCTCTTTTGGTGCTTCTAGAGGTAGATGTACTAACTTATTCTTGTTGCAGGCACTTGGAATGATGAAGTTAGTTTGTAATATTCTTGTAAACCTAAAAAAACTTGATGAAACATTGTTAGAGCTTTTATTTTTTCATTTTTTCTCAAAGCATTGATGTCATCTCTATTTTTCATCAATTCTCTACCCCATCAAGCCTATCGGGGTTTTCATAATGGGGGATGATTTATTTCATACCTACAGATGCCTCCATGGAGGTTTTCATCCAAATGCATGTCCCAAGTGCTTCAGTGAGGTTTTCAATTGGGTATTTTATTATTTTTTCCTAAGATCTCATTTTCCTTAGGACGATTTGAGAGTATTGTTGCTCTCAACCACAACCAGTTGTTGTGTTCTAATTGTGGTTGTGAATTATTTTTTGGATAGAGGTTTTTTTAGATATTGAGACTAAAACCATTGACTAGAAGGGGGATGATTTCTTCATCTATTGTTATGATATCCACTTAACCATTATCATAAAATGTTTCAATATTCTAAGGGCCATGTTATTTGGTTCTTAAATTTCCCTTGAAATCCTTGAATCTTGAGTCATAGAGGATTGCCAAATGCCCTTCTTTGAAATATATAGGCTTGATCACCTTGTCATCCATGTTTTTCTTTGTAGTTTCACTAGCTATGTGTGGAACATGAAATATATTTGGCATGCACATCATCCCTATGGATTTTGTGCATGCCAGTTTGGCATGCACATAAGCCATTGGGCTATTGTGCATGTCAAATTGGCATGCATAACAACAACTGTATAGAACTAACTGATCAAGGGTTGCTTGTTGCCCGAGATTCTTTCAGTCACGATGGAAATCTGGAACAGGGGGTCAACTTTCACAACCCCTGTGTTGGCGATTGTGGGCACTGTGGTCACATGGGTGTTGAATATACAAACCTTCAGAAGCTTATGAAACTCAGTTACATCGCCTAGTTGTGATTTTGTGCCCCCAGACGAAATTGTTATTGTCTCCCTGAATGGCTTTAGGAGGTGAGTTGCAACTCGCCATAACACAAAAAAGGTTCCTTCGATAGAAAAACCTTCAGTTTTGTTGGGCTCCTCACATCAAATTCTAGCTAGGGGGATGCATCTCCTGTGATTTT
This sequence comes from Picea engelmannii, assembly GCA_009831015.1. NCBI lineage: Eukaryota > Viridiplantae > Streptophyta > Pinopsida > Pinales > Pinaceae > Picea > Picea engelmannii. The sequence continues at coordinate 48,208 of ML806260.1, read as the reverse complement.
GTTGCCTGGAAAAGTGTTTTTTAGAGGATCTCCAGAACTAGGGTTTTTCTTAGTGAGGAACAATGCAAATATGACACAGGGGGTCAAATTTCACAACCCCTATATCGGGTGATTGTGGGCATCGTGATTGCGTGGGTGTTGGCCATATAGACCTTATGGAGCTTACGAAACTCAGTTATGTCACTTTATTGTGATTTTGTGCCACCAGACCAAATTGTCATTGTGTCTTTGAATGGTTTCAAGAGGTGAATTGTAACTTTCCATAGCACCCAAACCATGTCTCCGATCGATGAAACCCCATTTATGACGAACTCTTGGAACCATATTCCAGATTTTGTCGCCCAGAAAAGTGTTTGTTAGACGATCTCCAAAACTAGGGTTTAGCTTACTGAGGCATAATGCAAATCCGACATAGGGGGTCAAATTTCACAACCCCTATGTCGATTGATTGTGGGCATCATGGTAATGTGGTAATTATCCATAGAGACCTTCTAGAGCTTAAGGAACTCAATCACATCATTGGGTTATGATTTTGTGCGATTGGACCAAATTGTCATTGTCTCCCTGAACGACTTCAGGAGGCGAGTTACAACTCGCCATAACATGCAAATTGTGCCTTGGATCGACGAACCGTTAGTTCCGTTGGAATATTGGCATCAGATTCCACCTATGGGGACCCCTATCCTATGATTCTATCACCTGGAAAAGTGTTTTCTAGAGGATCTTCGGAACTAGAGTTTTACTTAGTGAGGCACAATGCAAATCCAACACAGGGGGTCAATTTTCAAAACCCTTTTGTCAAGTCAAACTCTCTTCTGCAACCTCATTTTTCGTCAAGCATTCCATTCTCTACTTGATAGATTAATTGAGCATAACTTATTGCATATCTTGATCATAGCTTCTATGGACTTTCACATCACTAGTTTTTTATGCTCTTTCATTATTTTGCATTGCTGGTTTTTTCCCTCCTTTGGGAGTCAAGAAGCAAACTCTTCAAGCTTTGTTTCTTGGCTGCCTTATGGGATAAATTATTAAAGAGAATGAGCTTGTTTGAAATTCAATTTTTTGACCCTCTTTTAGGCTTGCTTTATATGCATTTACAACTCATACTCAAGATTAAAAACTTGTATTTTCAACCCTCATGACAAAATTCAAAATTGCCATCTCATTTTAAGCTTAAAATAATGTATATCTTCAACCCTCATGTATTTTCATAAAAGAAAAAATTCCAGCCCTCCTTTTGAATATTTAATTTTCATTTGTAGCACTATTTTTTAGTTTTAATGTTTCTATTTAATTTATTATAATTTCTAGGTCCTTTTTTTGGGCTTTGCATTTGCATTTCCAACTTTGCTCTTTTGGGAACGGTAATTTTCTACCTTATATTTTAGTTTTATATTGTAGGACAGTGTGTAGTAACATCGTGTAGGGTTGTCTTATCCTCCTTCCCGTTGCTCAAACTTTTATGAAGTTACCAACATAAAGTAAAGTGTCCCTAGAATTGACAACATACAGAGTATCAAGCACATTGGTCCATTGTGCAGTGTTGGGGTTCCATATCCCAAGAAGATGTCATGCAACCATTCTGGAACAATACAAGCATTGTTCATCAACATCTAGTTCTTCATAAATGTTTGTGTATGTGAATGCAACGTCAATGCTTCCATATTGAATAATAATGTTTTCTGGATTGCAAACTGAATCATTTGGCCCTGGTGCAAGTCTCAATTGATAAATGTATGTCACCCAATACTTCCAATTGAGCATGTTTGATATGTTAAGGCAATGAAAGGCATGTTAAGGAAAGCCATGCAATGGAAAGGAAAGGCATGGCCTGTCAGGGCAAGTCAAGGCATGGCATGCCAAGGAAAGGTAAGGCATGTCAAGACAAGGCAAGACAAGTTTTGTCAATGCAAGGCATGTCAAGACAAGGCAAGGCAAGTTTTTTCAATGCAAGGCATGTCAAGGAAAGGATTGTCAATGCAAGGCAAGGTATACTAAGGAAAGGCAAGGCATATCAAGGCATGGCATGGAAAGGCAATGAAAGGAAAGGAATGCCAAGTAAAGGCATGGCATGTCAAGGAAAGACATGTCAATGAAAGGCAAAGGAATGCATGGAAAGGAAAGACATTGCAAGACAAGTCATGGTAAGGCATGAAAACACATGGAAAAGCATGACATGTCAAGGCAAGGTAAGACATGTCAAGGAAAGGCATGGATTGTCAAGGAAATGCATGGATTGTCAAGGTAAGGCATAGCAAGGAAAAACAAGACATGTCAAGGCAAGGCATGGATTGTCAAGGAAAGGCATGGCATGTCAAGGCAAGGCATATAATGACATGTCAAGCAAAGGAAAGACATGTCAAGGCAAGGCATGGAAAGGAATGGCAGGGCAAGGCATGTCAAGGAAAGGAAAGACATGTCAAGGCAAGGCATGGAAAAGAATGGCAGGGCAAGGCATGTCAAAGAAAGGAAAGGAAAGGTATGTCAATGTAAGGAAAGGTCTGTCAAAGCAAGGCAAGGCATGGCAAGGCAAGACAAGGAAAGGAATGTCAAGGAAAGCCATGGAATGCCAATGAAAGGCATGGCAAGGCAAGGCAAGGGAATGCATGTCATGGTAAGGCATGACAATGCATGGCAAAGCATGCACTACTACATATTGGAAAAATTGCGACGTTATGGACAAAATTGTCCATACTGTCAAAAAATAGAGGAAATTTTAATTCTTTTTCTCCATACTGCCCGATAACATTGCACTTGTGTTGTACTTTTCAACACATCACAACAAAAAATTCTTTTGAAGGTAGTCAGAATTATGATGACATCAATTATGTGCCACACTTGCGATGATGTGGACACTAGGTACCCCGCCCCCCCCTCCCCCCCCAACGGTCACCCACTATTTGAAAAAGTCAACATTGACTTGGTCAATTGCCATCGAAATTGCGACGTTATAAAATCTATAAATATGTTATATTTTATGGATGTTTCCACAAGTTTTCTATAACAATGACGGTTCAAAAAGGGTATAAGGTCTTCTTGGTGAACAAAAAACAAGTTTTTTTTTTCATATGTTATAATAAAAAAATATAATAGATATTCTATTATACACCACTCAATTTTATAATATAATCATTAGTATATGTCTGTGGGGAAGAATGTCATAACACATTAGAGGTGGGAAAAAAATTAAAGAGGTTGAAAAGGGTGACGATAAATGTTATTTCCCTTGCAAAAATGGTTGTACTAGACATCCCGAAAGAGATTTAATAGCAACAACTAAAAAAAATTATAGAAAATATGGGCACATGGACGAGGGATCAAATGAATATTGTCTCATGGTAATTCTCTCTCTCTCTCTCTCTCTCTCTCTCTCTCTCTCTCTCTCTCTCTCTGTATATATATATATATATATATATTCATTATCTGTTTTAATATTGATTGTATTCTTAAACTTTTATATTGTTTTATATATGCACTGATTTTTCATGATTGTTTGTAATTATAAAGTTAGATTTTCCCCCTAACTTTCTGCAGAAAGCACCAAGTAGTAGTAGAAATGATGTTGTACAAGATGAGGAACGTGAAACAGATAATGAAGATCAAGTTAATGATCCCATGGAAGTAGATGACAATAGTAAAATTGTTCAAGATGATGGGACAATTCAAATGATCCAAGACTTATTCGGTCATCCAGATGAGGATCATGGGGAAAATAGTGATGGTATTTATGATGAACCTCTGATTGAAAAGGAAAATAAACTACTTTATAAAGGGTCAAGAGAAAATCTTCTCTCCACGACATTGTTGCTGGTGAACTTAAAGGTTACGAATCATTTGTCGAACACTTGTATGACACGGATCCTAAGGTATGTAATATGTTTCATCACATCTACATAAAGGTTGATTTTTTCCCCTTTTTTAGTGTTAACTAATGTGTAAAATAAAATGCAATATTTACAATTACTATTATTTACATTAACTAGTTATTTTTTATGTTTTAGATTGTTAGGTGAATTTTTGTTACCCTCGTCAAATATTTTACCTCACACATATCGAGATTTACATGACATTATGAAAGACATATGAATGGAGTATCAAAGTATAGATGCATGTCATTATGATCATATTATATATTATGGACAACATGCGTCAAAAACAAAATGCTTGGTATGTGGTATCAATAGATATTGAACTGATCAAGTAAAAAAAATGGTGCCTCGAAAGGTTATGGGGCATATTCCTATAATTCCACGTTTGCAATGACTGTTCAGGTGCCAAAGAATATCATAATTTATGTATTACCATACATGAAAGATAATTGAAGACGATGTTCTTTGATTTCCTTCAGATGGTTATGCATTTAAGGAAATTGTTGCAAATGGCCAAAATTACAGATGAACCTTATAATGTTAGGCTTTCATTGGCACTGGCGGTGTTAATCCATTTGGAGAGCTTCGACCTGTTTACTCGGTGTGGAATATTTTTTTTATCAATAATAACATTCCTCCTTGGATGTCAATAAAGAGGGAGCACATAATGTTGAGAATGATTGTTCCAGGTATTTGTTTACATTAATTTTTCGAATGTAAATTTTTCATTTTTCTCTTTTTTTTGCATAATATCTTTTATTTATTTATTTATGTATATATACATACCATGGTAGTAATTTCATGTAATTTCAAACAATTAGGTAAGTACCAAGTTAAATATATGAATGTGTAGATCGAGCCTCTTATCGACGAGCTACTAAAGTTATGGGAGGGCATCACTATGTATGACATCTGTAAACCAATTGGGTAGAAGAGATTTCAATATCGTGGAATACTTTTATGGACAATTCATGATGCCCCAGGACTAACACATTTTTGTGGTATGTAATGTTTCATATTGCATGCTTGAATAGTATATAATTAATTGAATATATCATGCATGTTTTTTAAATAATCCTTTCATATATTAATAATTCACATTAATCCATTGTTGCAGGTATTCAAACAAAGGGTAAATTTTCATGTTCAGTTTTTGGTCCTAAGATGAAATATTTCTGGTCAAAAAGTTTAGGAAAGGAGGTGTTTGATCAATATATACACTTCCTCCCTAAGAACCATAAGTATTGTACTACTGAAAAATAACTTTTCAATGGGAAACAAAAGATTGGACTAAAACCACAAAGAATGACACCTTGCCTATGAAAGTTGGCATATGATATAATTAATCCTCGAGGTACGTATTTTGTTTATGTATCTTAAATGGAATCATGTTTTGAATGGGGACAACGTTCAAATTATTTCAAAGTGTTTCTGTATGCACTCAAATTTGACATCGATAGACTATTCGCATGCCTTGACGATATGGAAGGGTTTCCAGGCTCAAATATTACTCTCACACCCACTCTATATATCAACCCATATCGTCCTCATTTCACTTTAATTTTCTTGGTCGAATTGTAAAGGAAACAATTATTGAAAGACATTGTACTAGGGGTAGAGTACATGATGGGAAACAATGACCTGTGAATGGGGCCAACGTTGAAATGTTTTTAAATATTTATGTATGCACCGAAATTTGACATGGATAGACTGTTTGTATGCCTTGACGATATGGGAGGGTTTCCAGACTCAAAGATCACTCACAGACCCACTCTTTATATTCATCATCTGTGTTGTTCAAAACCAACATCATGCCAATTAGGCCCATGATTTTGGTTCTGGAGAGAAGAAGGCAATAGATAATATTTAGGATTTAAATAATGATTTTGTACTAATATTCTTTATGGAGAAAAAGAGTACTTAGATGAGAGAAAAAAACAAAGGCAAGAAATAACTGATATTGAATCTTTCACGATTAATAAAGTACTTCTTTATCCACGTTATTGCATTACCTTGCAATACTAGATGTGGGGACGTCATGCGTCTTGATCGTATTTTAAAGGAAACAACTAGAATACATGGTACCAGGGATAGATTACATGATGGGAAACAATAACCTGTGAATGGGGCCAACGTTGAAATTATTTCAAAATGTTTTTGTATGTGCTAAAATTTGACATGAATAGACCAATTGCATTCCGTGATGATATGGAAGGGTTTCCAGACTCAAATATTACTCACACAACCACTCTATATATCGACCCATCTCTCCCTCATTTCGTTTTAATTTTCTCGGTCGAATTTTAAAGGAAACAACTTTTAAAATACATTGTACTAGAGCTAGAGTACATGATGGGCAACAATGACCTGTGAATGGGGCCAACATTGAAATTTTTTCAAAAAGTTTATGTATGCACCAAAATTTGACATGGATATATTGTTTGTATGCCTTGGATATATGGGAGTGTTTCCAGACTCATAGATCACTCACACACCCAGTCTTTATATTCATCGCCTGTGTCGTTCAAAACCAACATCATGCCAATTAGGCCCATGATTTTGGTTGTGGAGAGAAGAAGGAATTAGATGAGATTTCATATTTAAATAATGATTTTGTACTAATATTCTTTATGGAGCAAAAGAGTACTTAGATGAGAGAAAAAAACAAAGACAAGAAATAACTGATATTGAATCTTGTGTGATTAATCAAGTACTTTGTTATCGACGTTATTCCATTCCCTTACAGTACTAGATGCAAGGATGTTATGCGTCTCAATCGTATTTTAAAGGAAACAACTAAAATACATTATATTAGGGATATAGTACATGATGGGAAATAGTAACCAACATTAACCTGTGAATGGGGCCAACGTTGAAATTCTTTCAAAATATTTCAGTATGCACTGAAAATTGGCATAGATAGATTGTTCGCATTCCTTGATGATATGGAAGGGTTTCCAAACTCAAATATTACTCGCACACCCACTCTATATATCGACCCATATCGTCCTTGTTTCATTTGAATTTTCTCGGTCGAATTTTAAAGGAAACAACTATTAAAAGACAATCTACTAAGGCTAGAGTACATGATGGGCAACAATGACCTGTGAATGGGGCCAACGTTGAAATTTTTTCAAAATGTTTCTATATGCACCGAAATTTGACATGGATCTACGGTTTGTATGCCTTGACTATATGGGAGGGTTTCTAGACTCAAATATCACTCACACACCCACTCTTTATATTCATCGTCTCTGTTGTTCAAAACCAACATCATGCCAATTAGGCCCATAATTTTGGTCGTGGCAGGAAGAAGAAAATAGATGAGATTTGGTATTTAAATAATGATTTTGTACTAATATTCTTTAGGGAGAAAAATAGTACTTAAATGAGAGTAAAAAAAAAAAGACAATAAATAACTAATATTGAAGCTTCTGCGATTAATCAAGTACTTCTTTATCGACGTTATTGCATTCCCTTGCAGTACTAGATGTGGGGACATCATGCATATCGATCATATTTTAAATGAAACATATAAAATACATTGTACTAGGGATATAGTACATGATGGGCAACAATAACCTGTGAATGGGGCCAACGTCGAAATTATTTCAAAATGTTTTTGTATGCACTGAAATTTGACATGGATAGAATGTTCACATGCCTTGATGATATGGAATGGTTTCCAGACTCAAATATTAATCACACACCTACTCTATATATCAAACCATCTCAACCTCGTTTCATTTTAATTTTCTCAGTTGAATTTTAAAGGAAAAAACTATTAAAAGACATTGTACTAGGGCTAGAGTACATGATGGGCAACAATGACATGTGAATGGGCCAACGTTGAAATGTTTTCAAAATATTTCTGTATGCACCGAAATTTGACATGGATAGATTGTTTGTATGCCTTGAAGATATGGGAGGGTTTCTAGACTCAAAGATCATTCACACACCCACTCTTTATATTCATTGTCCTTGTCGTTCAAAGCCAAGATCATGCCAATTAGGCCCATGATTTTGGTTGTGGCGAGAAGAAGGAAATATATGATATTTCGTATTTAAATAATGATTTTTTACTAATATTATTTATGGAGCAAAAGGGTACTTAGATGAGAGCAAAAAACAAAGACACAGAATAACTGATATTGAAGCTTGTGCGATTAATCAAGTACTTATTTATCGACGTTATTGCATTCCCTTGCAGTACTATATTCGGGGATGTCACGCATATCGATCGTATTTTAAAGGAAAAAAATAAAATAAATTGTACTAGGGATAAAGTACATGATGGGAAATAGTAACCTGTGAATGGGGCCAACATTGAAATTATTTCAAAATGTTTCGGTATGCACTGAAAATTCACATGGATAGAATGTTCGCATGCCTTGACGATATGGAAGGGTTTCTAGACTCAAATATTACTCACACACCTACTCTATATATCGACCCATATCTTCCTCATTTCGTTTTAATTTTTCGGTCGAATTTTAAAGGAAACAACTATTAAAATACATTGTACTAGGGCTAGAGTACATGATGGGCAAAAGTGACCTGTGAATGGGGCCAAAGTTGAAATTTTTCAAAATGTTTCTGTATGCACTGAAATTTGACATGGATAGAAAATTTGTATGCCTTGATGATATGGGAGGGTTTCTAGACTCAAATATCACTCACACACCCACTCTTTATATTCATCGTATGTGTTGTTCAAAACCAACATCATGCCAATTAGGCCCATGATTTTGGTCGTAGAGAGAAGAAGGGAATAGATGAGATTTTTTATTCCATAATTATTTTGTACTAATATTCTTTATGGAGAAAAAGAGTACTTAGATGAGAGAAAAAAACAAAGACAAGAAATAATTCATATTGAAGCTTTTGCGATTAATCAAGTACTTCTTTATTGTTGTTATTGCATTCCATTGCAATACTAGATGCAGGGACGTCGTGCGTCTCGATTATATTTTAAAGGAAACAACTAAATGAAATTGTACTAGGGATAGAGTACATGATGGGAAACAATAACTTGTGAATGGGGCCAACGTTGAAATTCTTTCAAAATGTTTTTGTATGCACATAAATTTGACATGGAAAAATTGTTTGTATGTCTTGATGACAGACTAAAATATTACTCACATACCCACTCTATATATCGACCCATATCATCCTTGTTTTGTTTTAATTTTCTCGGTCGAATTTTAAAGGAAAAAACTATTAAAAGACATTGTACTAGGGCTAGAGTACATGATGGGAAATAATGACCTGTGAATGGGGCCAATGTTGAATTTTTTCCAAAATGTTTCTGTATGCACCAAAATTTGACATGGATATACTGTTCACATGCCTTGACAATATGGGAGGGTTTCCAAACTCAAAGATCACTCATACACCCACTCTTTATATTAATCGTCCATGTCGTTCAAAACCAACATCATGCCAATTAGGCCCATGATTTTGGTTGTGGCCAAAAGAAGGTGATAGATGTGATTTTGTATTTAAATAATGATTTCGTACTAATATTATTTATGGATCAAAATAGTACTTAGATGAGAGGAAAAAACAAATACGTAAAATAACTTGAAGCTTGTGCGATTAATCAAGAACTTCTTTATCGACTTTATTGCATGCCCTTGCAATACTAGATGCGGGGACGTGCATCTCGATCATATTTTAAAGGAAACAACTAAAATACGTTGTACTAGGGCTAGAGTACATGATGGAAAATAGTAACCTATGAATGGGGCCAACGTTGAAATTGTTTCAAAATGTTTCTGTATGCACTGAAATTTGACATGGATAGACTATTTGCATGCCTTGATGTTATGGAAGGGTTTCCAGACTCAAATTGTACTCACACACCCACTCTATATATCAACCAATATCGTCCTCATTTCATTTTAATTTTCTCGGTCAAATTTTAGAGGAAACAACTATTTAAGGACATTGTACTAGGGTTAGAGTACATGATGGGCAACAATGACCTGTGAATGGGGCCAAAGTTGATTTTTTTTCAAAATGTTTCTGTATGCACCGAAATTTGACATAGATAGACTGTTTGTATGTGTTGACGATATGAGAGGGTTTCTAGAATGAGACATCACTCACACACCCACTCTTTATATTCATCATCTGTGTCATTCAAAACCAACATCATGCCAATTAGGCCCATGATTTTGGTCATGGAGAGAAGAAGGCAATAGATGATATTTTGTACTAATATTCTTTATGGAGCAAAAGAGTACTTAGATGAAAGAAAAAAACAAAGACAAGAAATCATTGATATTGAAGCTTCTGCGATTAATCAAGTAGTTCTTTATCGACATTATTGCATTCCCTTGAAGTACTATATGTAGGGGTGTCACATGTCTCGATCGTATTTTGAAGGAAACAACTAAAATACATTGTACTATGGATATAATACATGATGGGAAACAATAACCCATGAATGGGGCCAACGTTGAAATTATTTCCAAATGTTTACGTATGCACTGAAATTCGACATGGATATAATGTTCACATGCCTTGAATATATGGAAGGGTTTGCAGACTCAAATATTACTCACACACCTACTCTATATATCGACCCATCTTGTCCTCATTTCGTTTTAATTTTCTCGGTCGAATTTTAAAGGAAACAAATATTAAAAGACATTTTACGAGGGCTAGAGTACATGATGGGAAACAATGACCTATGAATGGAGCCAACGTTGAAATGTTTTAAAACATTTTCTGTCTGCACTGAAATTTGACATGGATAGACTGTTTGTATTCCTTAGGATCCTCCTCTTACATTATGTCCTTGTCTTCTTGGTGGAAATTTAGTTATCCTGCTGCCATTCCACCAATGATCGAGTTGTGAGTTTTTGATGGTAGACCATATGAATCAATAAGAATTTTTATTAATCCCCCAATTGAGTGGGGTGGTAACATTGTTTTAATTGATGTAGTGATTGTGAAAACGCCAACAAAATCCAACTTGTTCCTTAGGCACAATTTTATGTACACAGAGAAATTCATAATTCCTTACTCACTAGTACATATTGGAAAAATTTCGATGTTCTATTTGTGACGTTATAGACAAAATTGGCCATACTGTCTAAAAATAGAGGAAATTTTAAAATTTTTTCTCCATATTGCTCGATAATGTTGCTCTTGCGATGTAATACAAACACATGTTGCTATTGCGACGAAGGTAGGAAGACGTTGTTATTACGACGCCATTGGATTTTCGTCTCTCTTGCAACGTTGGTAAAATATTTTTCGCACTTGCGACATTATGAAAACTAGGTTTTCCGCATCCCAACACTCACCTAGTATTTGACCAAGACAAATTTGACTTGGTCAAATATCGTCGGAATTGCAACGTTATAAAATCTATAAATATGTTTCATTTTACGGATGTTGCGACAATTTTTCTATAATAACGACACTTCAAAAAGGGTATAATCTGGTCTTCTTGGCGAACAAAAAAAATGTATTTTTTTTTTTTTCATTATATTTCTGTGGGGAAAATGTCAGAAAACATTAGAGCTGGGAAACGAAGTAAAGAGGGTGAAAAGTGCGACAGTAAATGTTATTTCCCTTGCAAAAATTGTTGTACTAGACATCTCGAAAGAGTTTTAATAGCAACAACTAAAAAACATTGTAGAAAATATGGGCACATGGATGGGGGATCAAATGAATATCGTCCCATGGTAATTAGCTATATATACATTCATTATCTATTTTAATATTTATTGTATTCTCAAAATTTTATATTAGTTTATACATGCACTAATTTTTCATGATTGTTTGTAATTATAAAGTTAGATTTCCTCCCTAACTTAATGCACAAAGCACCAAGTAGTAGAAAAAATGATGTTGTAGTACAAGATGAAGAACTTGAAGCATATAATGAAGATCAAGTTAATGATCCCATTGAAGTAGATGACAATAATAACATGGTTCAAGATGATGGGACAAAACAAATGATCCAAGACTTATTTGGTCATCCAGATGAGGATCATGGGGACAGTAGTGATGGTATTTATGATGAACCTCTGATTGAAAAGGAAAATAAACTACTTTATAAAGGGTCAAGACAAAATATTATCTCCACTACATTGTTTTTGGTGAACTTGAAAGTTACGAATCATTTGTTGAACACTTGTATGACACAGATCCTAAGGTATGTAATATGTTTCATCACATCTACCTAAAGGTTGACTTTTCCCCATTTTTTTAGTGTTAATTAATGTGTAAAATAAAAATGCAATATTTACAATTACTATTCTTTACATTAACTATTTATTTTTTATGTTTTAGATTGTTAGGTGAATTTTTGTTATCCTTGTCAAATATTTTACCTCGCACATATCGAGATTTACATGCATTATGAAATACATTGGAACAGAGTATCAAAGTATAGATGCATGTCCAGATGAACATATTATATATTATGGAAAATATGCATCGAAAACATAATGTCCAGTATGTGGTATCAGTATATATTGAACTGATCAAGTAACAAAAATGGTGCCTCGAAAGTTTCTCTGGGATATTCCCATAATTCCACATTTGTAGCGATTGTTCAGGTGCCAAAGTCACGTGTCTAGTCTAACCATGTCAAATTTCAATGCATACAGAAACATATTGAAGAAATTTCAACGTTGGCCCCATTCATTGCTCACTATGCGAGGTCGGTGCATGGAATTTGTGGTGGGTGAATTGAAGATTCTAAGACATCAACTCGACTTGGTAATTCAATAATCAAACCCTCCTTAAGTATTATGCGGGGATGTCAAACATCCTTAAGTATAGAAACCCTCCCATACCTTCAAGGAAACTATCTAGTCTAACCATGTCAAATTTCGATGCATACGGGAACATATTGAAAAATTTTCAACGTTGGCCCCATTCACTGTTCACTGTGCAGGTTCGATGGAAGAAATTTGTGATGGGTGTATTGGAAGGTCCATGTACTTGAGTCTTGAAACCCTCCCATACTGTCAAGGCATGTGTCTATTATAGCCGTGTCAAATTTCGATGCATATAGGCACATATTGAATAAATTTCAATGTTGGCCCCATTCACTGATCACCATGCGGGGTCGGTGCATGAAATTTGTGGTGGGTGAATTGAAGCTTCTGTGACATCAACTCGACTTGGTAATTCAATAATCAAACCCTCCTTAAGTATTATGCAGGGACATCAAACATCCTTAAGTATTGTGATGGGTGTTATGATATCCTTAATGTGGGTTCGGTGGAAGAAATTTGTGATGGGTGTATTGGAAGTTCCATGTCAAATTTCAAGATAGTTCCAACAACGATTCTATAGAAGGGAATGAAGAATGATGAAAATGAGAGGTGCAACATGATGAACGTTGATGCAAATGTGGATGATCTCAAATATTATGGGGGGACATCATACATCCTTGAGTCTTGAAACCCTCCCAAACCATCAAGGCATGTGTCTAGTCTAACCATGTCAAATTTCGATGCATACATGCACATATTGAAGATATTTCAACGTTGGCCCCATTCACTTCTCACTATACAAGGTCAGTGTATGACATTTGTGGTGGGTGAATTGAAGCTTCTGTGACATCAACTCGACTTGGTAATTCAATAGTCAAACCCTCCTTAAGTATTATGCTAGAACATCAAACATCCTTAAGTATCGTGATGGGTGTTATGAGATCCTTAAGTATTATGTGGGTTCGGTGGAAGAACTTTGTCATGGGTGTATTGGAAGTTCCATGTCAAATTTCAAGATAGTTCCGATAATGATTCTATAGAAGGGAATGGCGAATGATGACAATGAGAGGTGTAGCATGATGAACGTTGATGCAAATATGGATGATCTAAAATATTATGTGGGGACATCATACATCCTTGATTCTTGAAACCCTCCCATACTGTCAAGGCATGTGTCTAGTATAACCATGTCAAATTTCGATGCATACTGGCAGATATTGAATAAATTTCAATGTTGGCCCCATTCACTTCTCACTATGTGGGGTCAGTGCATGAAATTTGTGGTGGGTGAATTGAAGCTTCTGCGACATCAAATCGACTTGGTAATTCAATAATCAAATCCTCCTTAAGTATTATGCGGGGACATCAAACATCCTTAGGTATCGTGATGGGTGTTATGAGATCCTTAAGTATTATGCGAGTTCAGTGGAAGAAATTTTTGATGGGTGTATTGGAAGTTCCATGTCAAATTTCAAGATAGTTTCGACAACAATTCTATAGAAGGGAATGACGAATGCTGACAATGAGAGGTGCAACATGATGAATGTTGATGCAAATGTGGACGGGAAAACATACATCCTTGATAATTGAAACCCTTCCATATCGTGAAGGAATGTGTCTACTCTAACCATGTCAAATTTCGATGCATACAGGCACATATTGAAGAAATTTCAATGTTGGCCCCATTCGCTACTCACTATGTGGGCTTGGTGCATGACATTTGTGGTGGGTGAATTGAAGCTTCTGCGACATCAACTCGACTTGGTAATTCAACAATCAAACCCTCCTTAAGTATTATGCAGGGACATCAAACATCTTTAAGTATCGTGATGGGTGTTATGAGATCCTTAAGTATTATGTGTGTTCGATGGGAGAAATTTGTGATGGGTGTATTGGAAGTTCCATGTCAAATTTCAAGATAGTTCCAACAATGATACTATAGAAGGGAATGATGAATGATGACAATGAGAGGTGCAACATGATGAATGTTGATGCAGATGTGGACGATCTCAAAGATTATGTGGGTACATCATACATCCTTGAGTCTTGAAACCCTCCCATACAGTCAAGGCATGTGTCTAGTCTAACTATGTCGAATTTCAATGTATATAGGCACATATTGAAGAAATTTCAATGTTGGCCCCATTCAGTGCTCACTATGCGGGGTCAGTGCATGAAATTTGTGGTGGGTGAATTGAATCTTCTGAGACATCAACTTGACTTGGAAATTCAATTATCAAACCTTCTTGAAGAAGTATTGACTAAAACCATTAGGAAGGCTAATTGCCTATATGAGCAAGGAAAGGGCATAGAGTGTTTGCAGAAATATTGGAAGGATAAGAAGAAGGAGAAGTCTGACCAGAGAAAGAAAGGATTCAAACCTCCTTTCAATAGAAATATCCCAAATAAAAATAAGCCCGACCAGTATGCTAAGGATGAATCCAAGAGAGAAGAATCATTGGGGAAAAGGGGAATACCACCAATCCAATGTTGGGGATGCAAATAAGATCACTTGTACAAGGATTTCCCTCAAAGAAAAGATGAAGTGAATACCATGCACAACATCCAAGAGGCTACAATAGTAGAATACATGGGAAGAATATATGTAGCCTTAGATGATCGAAAAGAAGAGTAAAAATCCAATATGATTGAGGTGGAAGGTAAGATCATTAATCATCTTTTTGCTATTTTAATTGATTTAGGAGCAAGTCATTGTTACATTGATCCTAAAATAGTGGATAGATTACATTTGGAGAAAAGTAAGCTTGAAAAATCAAGTTTGGTTCAGCTAGCCACTGGAACCAAAAAGAGAATCCATGATATGGTTAGAGGTTGTTCCATAAGTATTAATGGTGTGAATTTTGATGTTGATCTAAATATTATAACATTGGGGTCTTATGATATTCTAATTGGAATGGATTGGTTGGAAAAGAATCATGTTGTCCAAGATTTTCATAATAATACGTTTACATGTCTTGATGAAGAAGGGAAATAGAGCACTGTGAAAGGAGTTCCACGACCCATTTCCATAAGGGAGATTTCAACTTGAGTATTTTGATTGTGGTCCACCCAACTTGCTTCATCCTTGACCTGACTTGTATTTCCTTATTTAAATTTTCTTCGACTTCGACCTTTAGGTTACTTATTTCTTGGACCGACTTGACTAAGAAGAAAACCAACTTGAGAGATTTGACTTTGGTCATTCGAAATTTCTTTGGCCAACTTGAATTTCATTGGATAGTGGACTATTGATTTTTAGGACATCATCAAGAACTACAATTGTGTCATATTCTTCTTTAGGAAGTCTCCTTTCAAGCTCAATAAAGGATACTTCCTAAAGAAGAATATGACACAATTGTAGTTCTTGATGATGTCCTACAAATCAATAGTCCACTATCCATTGAAAGAAAAATGGAAAAATAAAATTCTAAAGAAGAAGATGAAGAAGTTTTTGTTACAAAAAATAGTTATGATGATGATGAATCTTCAATAGTAGACCAACTAGAATAATTGAATGATGATGATCTCAAAAGTTTTCCAATGCTATTTTGATGATCTACTAAAGCTCCTCCTCAATAGAAAATATGAACAGAAGAAAAGAAGGAGGATTCAGGGAAGACTTAAGGTTATTCCTATTGATGACCTTATGAGTATTGAAGAACATAAAATGTTACTCAGGAATGTTACTCTTGTATGAGGGAAACCATAAATGTGACACAGAAAATCAAAATTCCATCATTGTTTGTATATCTAAAACTTGAAATCAACAAGACAATGGAAAGATAAAGGAATGTGTCATATGATTTGGAGTAAGTAATAATGCTACAGATTATACTAAAGTATGATATTATCCAGGCCCAAAGAGGTATTCTCAAAAGAATAAGAAACTAATGAAGAGACTCTTGGGTTACAAATGGATGAATAGATGACTAGCATCATGAAGAAATTGGGAGTAGTTTGAAAGAAAATAATGATAGTCCTTGAGAGAAATTTGTATAATCTTCACACGCTCTTGAAGGAAGATAAAGGGAAACATAAATAAAACATATCAAATTCATCATTGAAGAAACATGGTTAGAAGATTACTATACTTTAAAGTATCATGGAAAAACTAAAACATGTCTCAAGTATCTAAGGCAGCACTACATCAGAAGATACTATGACCAATTTAATTATGTTTATAAGAAGGTAGAAGTTAAAGTTCGTTACTACATAATCAAATGAATATGATAGAAACAATAATGTGACATATGTTGAGAAAGGTCTAGTTTACCTTGAAAGGTTTTTTGACTGTCTAGGATTAGTAATAAAAAAGGGAGAATTGTTGACAGGGGGAGAGATAAACAATAAAACAAAGTCCAAAACAAATGGCACACAAACAAGGGAAGATTCACCTCTGGAGGAGCATCACCTCAGGGGGATCATCATCTCCAGGGGAGAAGAGAAATATTCCCTTTTTCATTGTTGTCAAAGGGAGGGAGATAAAGAGTAAAACACAATCAGCTCAAAGAACTCAAAATACATAATACATTCACAAGGGGAGTAATATTGTTCTACTAGGTTGCCATCAATAACAATGGGGGATATTGTTGAAAATTTGGTTGTCATTGATGTCAACCTTGATAGATAGGTGAAGCATCATTGATTGATTGGTTTGAGAATAATTTTCAATATTGGACATATTGTTATGAACGTGACTTGAATGTCAAGCATTGTGAATATTGTACATAACGTTATGAAGTTGACTTGAATATTAGTAGAAAGATAATATTGACTAATATATTGTATGAGATTTATGCACTCATACTATATTGTAATAGGTTGATGAAATCACCCTAATGGAAATATGGTTTATGGTGGATTGTGTCAGTAACATTGATGCAAAAAAAGAAACTGTGAAGAAATTGTTCAGATAAAAAGGGTAAATGGAGAATCCAATATGGATGCATACAAATCACATATACAAATGTTGGACACGATGTTATAGTTTTGGCATTGATGTCAAATAATAATAGTATGGGAATCAACATAGTCACAAAGTCAAGAAGTCTGGTATAAAAGTCTCAGTAAAAAAAGTCTCGACCAGTCAAGCCTTAAGTCGAGTCAAAAACAATATTTGTCTCGACCAGTCAAACCTTAAGTCGAGTCGAAACAATTAAATGGGTCAAGTTGACTATCTAAATGAAAGGAGAAAGGATCAGAGTCGAGTGTTTCAATAAAATGCAGTAGATATCAAGAAATTTGGTATAAACATATCAAAAGGGAGTTTAAGTTCAAGAAGTTGAAAAAAGTCGAAGGTCAAAGTCAAAGAAATCAGGGGTCAAAATCTAAGAGGTCGAAGAAGTTAAAGGTCAAAGTTGGATAAATCGAAGAAGTCTAAGATCGAATCTGAAGATGAATTCGAAATTGAAGCAAGTTAGGATGACCAAAGTCCAATTACATAAGTAGGTCTTCTTCTAAGTCGAGGTGGTCTGAGTAGAAGTGAAGTAAATTACCCTAAAGGTCGAATTCGAAAGAAAATTGAGTCGAAAAATTCAAGTTGAACAAAGCAATTTGGGATGACCAAAGTCAAATATCTCAGTTTGGTTTTCTTCTTATTCAAGTCGGTCCAAGAAAGAAGTAACCTAAAGGTGGAAGTTGAAGAAAACTTAAATTAGGAAATACAAGTCGGGTCAAGGATGAAGCAAGTTGGGTGGACCACAATCGAAATACTCAAGTTGAAATTTCTCCTAGTTGAGTCAACCAAAAATATGTTTGTCGGTCGAATGAGGAAGCAAATGAAAAAAAAGGTGAAGACCAAGTCAAATCTTTAGTGACTAGCAGTCAAGAGGGAACTGATTTTAATATCCACCATCAAGTAAAATGTTTACAAGTTGATTTTAAATAGTCACCAACAAAGGAGATATGTGGAGGATAATATAGACATTCATGAAAAGGTAAAATGTACAGAAGTTGATATGACATCCGACGACGAAAATAAAATATGGGCAAGTTGATTTCAAAGAACCACCTATACCATCCACCTCGCACATGTTCTGGGGAAACTTCTCATTTGTCATCTAATTGGGCATGTTCTACACAAAACCCATTTTATATAATTGTAAAATGTGTTTCCAACACTCCAGAATATTCATACGAAATCAATGTCTAATTTTGTGTACAAAAATCAATTAATGAAATCACCATTTGTGTTAATTAAATGAACGGGTGCAATGTTTCATTACTAAAAGACACAATGGTTCAACCTTATACCTTTTGGAAAGTATATAATCATACAAACAAGGTGAAAGGAATTTGTCTTTGTGGGTTTCATTTGAATATCAAAAGGAAGAGCAGAGTCCAAGGAATTAAAGAGAAGATATTTATGTAACGAGGGTGGAAGGGTGGAGCAAGGAAGGACTAATGTCCTTTACTGATTAAAGTTTGAAGATAGGAAGTTGGTGCTTCCTAGGGTTGGTGCCCTAAACAGGGGAGTTGGTCATTCCTAGGGTTGGTGCCCTAAACAAAGGAGTTGGTGCTTCCTAAGGTTGGTGCCCTAAAACAAGGGAGTTGGTGCTTCCTAGGGTTGGTGCCCTAAAATAAGGGAGTTGGTGCTTCCTAGGGTTGAAGCCCCAAACAAGGAGATTGTTGTCTCCCAATCATTATTTTAACTTGTATTATTGTATTAATTTTATATTCAAGTTTATTGTTGTTTATCAATTGTTGTTAATAAGTTAAAATTATTAAAAGTTTAAATAATTAACCAATACTAATTCACTCCCCCCTCTCAGTATTTACCAAGTTTCCAACACTATCACTATACCCACCATTAGTTTGAGTGAGGCCACTATGGTACACTCTATTATTGGTGCATCTACTATGGGACCTTCTTCTAACAATGAAACTACTTTAGTCATATCCATAGTTGTTGATAAAATTTACAAGATGCACATGTGTATGTTATTCATATTGGATCATTAAATCATGTATCTATAAACTACTTCAACACTTGGTGATTGCAACCATTAGCTAGAGTCCCTGGCCTATCTAATGCACTTTCACATGGTGGTGTTGTTTCACCTTCACCTACCACTATACGCACTATAGTCACATCCACTATTGTTGCCTCCAAGTACAAGGTTAGGTGATATCCACTAGAAAGGTTAGGGTTTATTAAGGTTATAGGCTAGGTGTTAGCAGTTATAGGTTAATATAAGTGATAGGAGTTATGAATTATATA
>ML806259.1:127145-164107 GCA_009831015.1 Picea engelmannii | reverse complement strand
CATCAATATTGGTATTGCCATCAATGCCAAAGGGGGAGATTGTTGGATCATGTTGTCATTGATGCCAATGGTTTGATTGATTGATGTCATTGATTGATATCAAGTGATTGATTGATTCCAAAGGATTGATTGATTATTGATGTTATGTAATATGTATTGTCCTTGATGAGAATGAATATATGAATATGGATCAATGAGTTGTCATTGATATGATGAAGATGGATCAATGAGTTGTCATTGATACATGATGAAGATGGATTTATATGGTTTCATTGGTATATGATGCATTGTTGGAAAAATGTATAGATGACTCATTATTGTCTTATCATGATTGATAAGGTGCACAAATGGATGAACTCCAAAGTTGTCCCCTTATGGTGAAAGCCTTCACGGGAAGACACTTTGCGGATTGAGTTATCCTAGAAGAATGGTTGGAGAACCCATGCTCTCATTATTGTATTATCATGATTGATAAGGTGCACAAATGGATGAACTCCAAAGTGGTCCCCTTATGGTAAAATCCCTCATGGGAAGATGCTTTGTGGATTGAGTTATCCTAGAAGAATGGTTGGAGAACCCATTCTTGTATGTGGAATAATGAGATGAATATCAAGGAAATTGTTAGTGAAAATATCCTAGATGGATAGTGCTTGTCATGCCATTTTTGGTGGTATGTGGAATGTCACATAACTCCTCATGGTTTGAGAGTTACGGCCTTACGAAGATGAATGACCCCCACATGAAGGCTTGAAGCCCCCAAGGTCAAAGAAGTCAAAGTGACCTAAAAGAAGAAATCATTATTTAAATGATAAAGTAAAGTGACAAAATCAAGGTGGATTATTTAAATAATAAAGAGAAGTGACACAATCAAGAAATCATAAAGTAAGGTGACAAAATCAAGAAGGAATATTTAAATGATAAAGCATTGGAGAACTTTCTATTTATGGAAAGTGGTTAACCCTAAAATAAGGAAAATAGGTTAAGTGACCTAGAAATGGGTTAATATTATTTAAATGATAAAGTAAAGTGACAAAGTCAAGGTGGATTATTTAAATAATAAATAGAAGTGACAAAAACAAGAAATGATAAAGTAAGGTGAAAAAATCAAGAAGGAATATTTAAATGATAAAGTATTGGAGAACTTTCTATTTATGGAAAGTGGTTAACCCTAAAATAATAAAAATAGGTTAAGTGACCTAGAAATGGGTTAAGTGACCTAGAGGATGAAAGTATAAATAATATAGCAATGGTCTCTTGTAGATCATCCTTTTTGTGGATTAATGGAGAGCTTCTTGTGAGAATATCTTTTGGAGTATTGATGGAGAGCTTCTTGAACATTTTTGGTGTGGAAAACTTGAGAATATTGAAGATATATAGGTGATTGAGGTAAAAAAAGGATATCTAAGCCTAATTTCAAAGGGAAGGTGAAGAAAAGAGGGCCAAAATTCAAGGGAGGATAAATTCTTTTCATGATGCTTTCTAAGGTATGTTATTTACATGTCATCTCACCATTTTCGTAATAACTTTTTTTATATAATGATTCAGACCATGAGATTGATATATAATTGAGGAAACATATCCAAATATTTTTGGTAAACAATTCAGCTTGTGGGTCGTTGTATATTTGGAGATACACTTCATGGAAAATAGGGTTTGTGGCTAGTCTTGAAACTAGTCTAAAACAGGTGTTTCAAGTAAAAATGTCATAACTTATTCATAACAAATCCAAATTTAGTGAGACAAATTGTGTGGGTTAGATTAAAGTCTTAGGTATGTTGTGTAATAGTTTCATACTTATTCAACAAATATTTCGTGTGGGGCATGCTCTACAAGGTCGATCTCTAGAATAAGCTAGAATTCAACAAGGTATGGAATTTTTTCTATAACTCCTTTTCTGAGAGGTTCCAAGTAGTGACACCTGGAGGAATTGCATAAAACACACTGAAAAACACTGTGTATTAGTTTCAGATCTTTATTCATTACAGGTACAAAGTTATGATTATTTCAATTTAGGGTTGTTGACTAATCCAAAACTAGTCATGGTTGAGACAAGCAGTTGAGGAGTTGGCACATACATGAGGTGTATAGTTGATGATGTTGGTACATATTGATGAGTAATTGTTGATGAGTAGTTGAAACATGATTGGTATATACTTGGTACATGGTTGGATGCACTTTTTTATGGTACAGGTTGATTACAAGTTGTTTGGCACAGGTTTGTGCATGGTTGATGCACTTGTTTATGGTACAGATTGATATCTGTTGAGGATTGTTTCCTCATCTCAGTTGGTGTTGAGGGTGTAATTTGATTCTTGCATTTTAGATCTGGTGCTCTTGTAGAGTTGTACTCTATTCAGTTGTTGCTGAAAAACCCCAAGGATTGTAGTCCGTAATAAAAAGAAAATTGTACATACATCTTGTGTTCTTTGTGTTCCTTTTGGTGATGACTTGTTGATGATATATTGCTGATATATGTTGTTGATGTGTGTTGACATTTAAATGGTTATAAATGAAAGCAATGAGTAATGATTTAATGGTGATTGTTAACTATGGAGTTTTGGGAAAAAGAGCCCTACACTGTTCACCTCCCCCTCTCAGTGTAGTCAGTGTGTCCAATAATAATGTCCCATGATAAACCACTCGAAGTCGAAAGATGACCAAGATATGCAGTTTTTTGTGGATTTTAGGTGTTTTAATTGCAATTAAGACCAATAAGTGTCATTTAAAACATAATTTCCTTGTTGTTTTCATGTGACCTTGGCTACACCTATATATGTATACTTGGTACACAACTAACCTAATCATGGTTCCCATGACACCTTTAGAGGCAATCGATAACTAATAGAGGTCTAATGTGGTGGTTCAAGGAAGTGCCCATGGAAGTTGAGCCTAAGAAGAAGGGTTTAGGGATAGAGGCTCTTGTTTCCCTCAACTATGATCATGGACTTCAGACACATCCATGATGCACAAGACCTCATAATGGCACCCATATCCAACTTAGATGTCAAATACTTCTTAGAGAGGGCTTGTGTTGTCGTTTCTAGGTGCACTACTACATATGTACGAAAAAATCGACGTTGTACTCTAACAGTATGGATAAAATCGATTGTACCGTTGTATTTTGATTGATTTTTTAAATACTGGAATTCATTGATTATTCAACAACATGGTGTTTATCGTTGGCTATCTGACAGTTACAGTGCTAACTCCCGGATATCCAATGATGTAAAGGGTCAATGATTTTGCTTACCAACTATTGACAAACTCTTTATTTTTGTCTGTTAAGCAACGCCTCTTTGGTCAATATCTGTCGGAAGTCCGATGAAAAAGTGATATTTAATTTAAAAGGTTTGAAATATTAAATACGTTCAACGTTGTTCCTATACTAGCGACAATTTGCATAGGTTATAAGAGATAATTTTAGGTCGGAATACAAAGTTTTTTTATTTTGTTGATTTTTTAAGATAATGATCATCATTCAAAGTTTGGTAAGGAAAAATTTCACATAACATTCCTCTTGGAGGACAAGGTCGAGACTTGAGATCTTCATTGGTTGAGGCTTTGGGTGATCAAAAATTTTATTTCCCTTGTAAAAAATGTAGGGGCTATAATAGAATGAGACTTTTTATAAAAACAACTAAAAGACATTGTAGTGAGTATGGACACCTTGTAGGGAGGCATGAATATTGTCCCTTGGTAAGTTATTCATTACATGTCTTTATATTGCAATTTTTTTTGTAAACATTTATATGTTAAATGTAGAAGAAAAATAATGTATTACTTTTTCTTTATGTATATATTCTACATAAACATGAACAAATAGAGAGTAAGTTAAGAAGGGAAGAAGTATACATAAGATGCGGATTTTAATTAGGGTTTAGGGTATGTTTTAGTGGTTAATTGGTTTAAAGTTTAGGGGTATGCTTCTCAAATTTATGGACATGGTATGGGGAGAAACTATAAATGTCTTAAGGTGTAAAATACATTTTTAGGACTCCCAAACCATGCACAGGGTCTAAAACCACCACATAGACCCTATAAATGAAATATTTGGCCTGACTCCCAAACCATGCACAGGGTCTAAAACCACCACATAGACCCTATAAATGAAATATTTGGCCTATGTGTACTCATTATAATGGAACCATTACAAAGTTGTAAGTATTGGAAATTATTCTTTAATTTGACCCCAAGCATAGTGACCTATGAATGGGCCAACGTTGAAATTTATTCAGTTTGTGCTTGTATGCACTGAAATTTGACATGGTTATAGTAGATGCATGTGTTTATGGTATGGGAGGGTTTCAAGACTCAAATACGACTAACACAAATAATTCTACAATCAAATGAAAAAATTAATGAGAACATCAATGTTTCAAGTGTGAACAACCATTACATCTTTTACATCAGTCAAATAAGGAGACCTAATATTTTTCTTCACTAAAATGTGTGTGCAATTTGTATTTTATTAAAAAGTTGTATGCAAAAGGAATGAACAAGAATTCCTTTGCTATAAAATAAAAATATTTTTTTCCCACTAGTGTACTTCATTCTTCATATCCTGCATGCTTTTTCCCTCATTGCTAAGCCGGAAATGTAACCACTTTTTTAGATATTACACTTCTACAAGCTCATGGATTTCAAATTATCTAAAGAAATTGGCATTGAACTATGAAATTATTGGTGGGTAGTATGATTTTCGAGATAGGTGTTATAAAGCCCATTTATTGATCTTTGCAATTAATGTTTATTGTTGAATTTTGGTTTATATTCATTTACAATTTGTTTTTAAATATCTGATTGAAATTGTTAGAAATGGTTGCCAAAATCCCAAACCTATAAATTCATAATGTAAACCCCCACGAAAATTCCGCACAATCAATGGAATATAATTCAAAAGTCCATCTAATAGAGTGATAGCCAACCTAATAATGTTGAGATATATATACCCACTTGGATGCTTACTTGCCCAAATTTTAGATGAAATCATTGATATAATTACTTAAGAAAATGAGGCATTATCAATATTACCTCTTATAAAGAGAATATTTATCATAAATGTATATATGGTTTGGATAATATTGCAAGAAAAGAACTAAAGACTAGAAAACTAGAGGACATATTTTCCCTTTTAAGGGGTTCATCCAGGTTAGGGGTTTTTAAACATAAATCGCTAACGGAAAGTGGAGATGCCACACTGGTTGAATGTCTTTGTATTTTTTTTCTTTGTTTTTTCTATATTATATTTTTAAATGTTTGTATCGTTATATTAATTGTTATATACATTAACATTACTTGATTTTTTGTAATTATGAAAGGAATGATGCCCTAGTTACTTCCCATGGAGGAAGATGTGTTTGTACAAGTGCCTGTTTAGGAACATGGAGTGAATATTGAAGATCAATTTAATGATCCTATGGAATAAAATGTTGATGCTAATAACAAAGTTGAAGAATATGCGACAAATATATTGATCCAGGAGACATTTAATAATGTTGGAATGGATGATGATGATGATTAACTTGATGGTGTTTTTGATATACATGTACTTGAGAAGGAAATTCAACCTCTTTATGAAGGCTCCAAAATGAGTCTTCTCTTTGCTATATTGTTGTTTCTGAACTTAAATGTTATGAATGGTTTTCCAAACACTTGTGTGACATAGCTGCTATGATATGTAATATATTTTGTCACACTTAGTACATGATGATAAAGGTTTTCTTTTTTCCTCTATTTTTATTGTTAGTCTATTAGGTGTAAAATTTGGATGCAATATGTACAATTAATATTATTTACAATAACCAATATTGATTTTTTATGTTGTAGATTGTTAGGTGAATTTTTTTTACCACCGTCAAATGTTTTATGCCACATATATCAAGATTTACATGCCATTATGAAAGATACTGGAATGGAGTATCAAGTTATTCATGCATGTCGTGATGATCATATTATATATTATGGAGAACATGCATCAAGATAAGAATGCCCAAAATGTCAAATTAGTAGATATCGAACCGATCAAGTAAGAAAAAAGGTGCCTCACAAGGTTCTTCATTATATTCTCATAATTCCACATTTGCGGTGATTGTTCAGGTGCAAAAGAATAACACAGTTTATGGATTACCATGCAAAGAAAATAAGTAAATATGGTGTTCTTTGAATTCCAGCCGATGGATCTGCATTCAAGAAAATAGAGGAAATATGGCCAAATTTTAAAGATGAACCTTGTAATCTTAGTCTTTCATTGGCAATTGACGGTTTCAATCCATTTGAGAGCTGAGATATACTTACTTAGTGTGGCATGTTTTTGTTATAAAAAATAATATTCATCCATGGATGTCATTAAAGAGGAAGCACATAATGTTGGCAATGATTGTTCCAAGTATTTGTTTAGAATGATTTTTTTTAACTGGGTAACATCTCATTTGTCTTGTTTGTTTCATAATTTTGTCATATACTTTATTGTTTACTCATATATGTTCAATTATGTGATCTTATAATTATGTTTGATATTTTTTTATTTACTCATATATGTAGTAATTATGTATTGTATGTTAAATCAATTACGTAAGTACCAAGTCAAATATATGAATGTATATATCGAACCTCTTATTGACGAGTTACTAGAGTTATGGAAGGGAATCACTATGTATGATATCTCTAGACCAGTAGGTGTGTAAAGGGAATTTAAATTCCATGCAATGCTTGTATGGACAATTCACGATGCCCTAGGGATAACACATTTTTGTGGTATGTTATAATGTTACACTGCACTTTAATAGCTTTTAATTTTATGAAGTTCATATCATGTATGTTTTTTATATAATCCCTTCATTAAACATACCTTGAACAATTCATGATATAAAATTTAATCCATCTCTTGCAGGTCTTCAAACAAAGGGTAAATTTCCATGTTGAGTTTGTGGTCCTAAGATGAAATCTTGTCATTCAAGAAGTTTAGGAAAGGAGGTGTTTTATGAGTATAGACACTTTGTCTCTAAGAACCATAGTTATCGAAGTACCGAGAAACATATTTTCAATGGTAAAGAAGAGAATGGATTAAAACCACAGAGAATGACACCTTGTCTATGGACGTTGCAATATAATAGAAATCATCAATGTATATTAATGGATGAATTCATCTATCATGTATCATACATGAAATGTTTGTAATATTTTATTTTTTTATTACATTTTTTTCATTGTACTAATTGAAAACTATTGTTGCAATATCTTTAATTTATATTCTTCACCTTGAAGGTTGTCATGAAGGATTTAATAATGGGGCGCTTCCATGAGGAATGAAAAGTTATCTTGTACAATTTAGTAGGCTCCCCTACTATGAGCACCTATAAATTGTTAATTTGTTTGATACAATGCACATCAGGAAGAATGTAACATAAACGTTATGTCGAATCTTAGATGGAAGGAGTGACAAAGAAAAAATTGTCAAGATTTGTAATGATATTAAGGAGGCCAATCATGCAATGCAAAGTGTCATTCATTCAAATAGAAATGCTGACGGCCAAATTATAAGCGTCCTTCGATGGTTATTGACAAAACAATAAAGAAAGAATGTAAAAGAGGTTATTGAAAAAATTAAATTTCCCACTGGATTTTCTTCAAAAATAAAGAATATCCTTACAAAGAAAGGTGAATTAGGTGGGGTAAAAACTCATGATTGGTATACCTTGATCAAGGTAATTAATTTGGTGTATATATATCTATATTGGTGAAACATCTTGTTCGTGTTTTTTTTTAATCTACTAATTTGTGACAAAATAATGATTCATTTTTTATGTTACAATATGTTCTACCTCTATCTATCCTAGACAACTTTGACAACAATGTCAAACAAGTTATATATGACATTGGAAAATACATGAGGTAAGTGATGATTTACATGCAAAGTGTAATTTTTCAATTTGTTGTAAAACTTAAATATTCCACTGCATTTGTTTTACTTGTAATGTAGTACTATACACTTTTTTGTTGAAACATGTGATTTTCTTGCATCATTTGTATATGGTTGTCACCTAAAGAAATCTATAAAGAAGATATAAAATATTGGAGGTTAAAAATTCCTCGTCTAATATGAATGCAAAAGTATCTACATCCGACATTTTTAAATGCATGAGAACACTACCTCATACACCAAGTTGAGGAGATTGAAAAGTGTGAACCTATGCACACAAGGTCAATGTGGATGGTTGGGAGGAACTTGAAATTATTGAAGTCTTTGGTTAGACAAATACCACGTCTTGAGGGTTCTATGGTATATGAAACCATGGTTTATATTACTCAATATCTTCCTAAAATATCTGCAAGTATTAATGTGGATTGCATTTGGGATGTCAACTCCATCAACAAATTTGAAGGGGATCACCTATTGGGGAAAGGTAGAATGAGGAAAGTGACATGTAAGTAGATGGTGGAAATTTATAATACATTTGACTTTTTCTTTTTATGTATATCGTACTTATTTAATTTTTAGTCTTCCTGCATAATCCATTATTATGTTGGTATACCATGGTAACTGATTATATGTGAATTATTGTTTTCTTTCAATACAATTGGTTGAGAGTGGGATGCAATACATTTATACATTGCAAACAATATTGATTGGATGAAGGTATGGACTGAACGATGTATACAATCTAATAATTATAGGTTATCATGGTTTGGTCATTGGTCAAAGAAGCTGAACATAAAGGACATATCATTCTTACACAGAGGGAAATTGATTTAGCATATGGTTTAAAAGATAAACAGGTAAACATATTCACCCATAATATTTAATATTTTTTAATATTATATTGGTGTACATGGTGTGTTTGTTTTCTTATAAATTTTCATAATTTCCATGTATAAATATGTTTATCAATTGACATTGCTTTTTTTACATGTCTGGTATATTTTAGTTGAAACACCACAAGGCTATGTGGTGCAATGGCCACAAATTTCGGATCAAAAAGTTGGATGAAAAGATGAAAACCTATGATAGTGGGATAACTGTAGTATTTTAGGTTACTAATGTTTCCTCTAGAAGTGACAAACATTCAAAAGTCTCTGAAAAACGAAACTATGGGTTTTTGGATGATATACTTGACTGTGACTTTAAATCCTTCAAATTAGTTATGTTCGACGTCAAATGGTACAGTCTATGAATGAATGAGCGTGATCCTGATAGAATTGTTAATCAACATGCCAATGGATTTACCATGGTTAATACAAGGAATGTTGAGCCAATATCAGAGCCCTATGTTCTTCCAAGTCAATGCAAACATGTATTTTACTCAGAGGTTCCAGGTGGAGGGGGTTGGTCATATGTTGTTATAGATGATCCAAGAGGAAATCCGGTAAAGTATAATGTAGCAGAAGAAGATGATATTGAAGAAGAAGATGATGCAGAGGAGCAGTTAGTTCATATGTCAGACGAAGACATCATAGAAGTTGAAGGAGATCTTCTAGACAATGTTTTGGATGAAGATGATATCAACAATGTTTTAGATGAAGAACTTGAAGAAGTGGAACCAAATGTAGGAGACAATGTTCTTGATGATGATATAGATGATGATATGACTGGAAATGATGACATTGATGATTATGTTGATATGGTCAATCCTTACAACATCAATTTTGAAGTGGATGATACATATGTTGACTTGGAATAACTAGAAGAAGATTAATGATATCAAAATGTTGAAATGGAGGAGGTATGTATTTATATGTGTTCAGTTGATTTGTTCTCTTTCATTTACCTTAAATGTTTGTAGTTTTCTTATAATTAGTTTCTATGTTTGATTCTTATTATGTTTCTTTCAAATATTTTATAGTAGATGATAAATTGGGTATTGGGGAATTGAGAATGATGTGAGAGGGGGGGGGGGGGGGGGGGGNTATGAGATTCCACCTTCACGTGGTTGGCCTAGTTCAGTAGAGAACATATTATTCTTTAAACCAAGAGAAGCTCATTCACGTTTATACTAGATCATCTCCAATTTTAACTTTGGTTCATCTAACAATTTTCAAGGTTGTCCATTAATTACCAATTACTATAAATTATTCTTTTATTAGACCATGCATAGAGTGACCTGTGAATGGGGCCAACATTGAAATTTTTTCAGTTTGTGCTTGTTTGCACTAAAATTTGACATGGTTATAATAGATGCAGGCGTTGATGGTATGAGAGGGTTTCGAGACTCAAATACAACTCACACAAATAATTTGAGAATCAAACATCAAAATTAGAACCTAATTGTGAAGGAGATGAAGTTATCCATGATCATCGCATTTGTCATCATCGTTATCACCGTATTGCGATGAGGCCATTTCAATGAACATGTTCATCGTTCATATAGCATCATCATGTTAAATTTCCATAAATAAATACCAGTGGTTCAAAGCGACGGAGATGGATTAAGGACTGTAAAATAGGGAAGGAGATGAAGAACTAGTAGATTATTTGAAAAATATGATGGAAGGATTGAGACAAAACTTTATGTAATAAAATACCCATGTCTATTTTCCCTTGAAACTCATGCAACCGTGCCTAAACAAGGATCATGATTGTGTAATGCATTCCTTTTTATAAGGCTAAACTTGATTTCATCGTGTATGGTTTCATCTCTTTAAGTAAACTTGATTGCACTGTGTATGGTTGTGTCTCTTTAAGTTGAGAAATGCACACACTCAACTTAAGTAAACTAATAAAATTAAGAGAAGGCATATCCCAGGTTCAGTAATTTGGCATGGTCTTGCCACCAAATGAAACATGCTAGTGTCGCCTAATGATTGGAAGTGTCGGGTGATTATGTTGCTTGACCACAGGCTCGCGAGACCCATGACAAGACGCACAAATGTGCCATTAAGACAAATTTTCCTAAGTAGACTTGAAATCATGGAAGTTAAGTGCATATATTTGAGGAATAACGCGGGAAAATGAGTGCCCCATGGTGACCATGGGCACGCTCAACAAACCAATGAAAGTTGGGGAACAGATGATTCAACCTAAATGTCGACAAATAATATTTCAACACTAAAGGTGGTTTATTTATTGCTATCCCTAAATGTCGAACATGGGATATATCTCTTTAATTTTAATATGATTTTCCTGGTCATTCTGTGGCTAAATGAAATGTGCACAAATAGGTACCTAGAGTAAGGGATTAAATTACCAAATCTAGAGACATCATCCTAGCATTTAAATCCATAACCATCACACAAACCATGATAGAAAACAACACCCTTGTTGACCAACTCTCCAAGATGGCATATGACTTGTAGAAGGGATCCTAAACATTATGAAGCATAGAGAGGGGTGACTAATTAACTTTCTCCTTGAATTTTTTCAATAGTTATTTCTTCAGTCTTAAATGGAATAATGTGTTTTCAAGTTTGAAATATCTATTTCGTTCAATTCATGGTGTTTTTTTTATCCATATGATTGGCCTACTATGTACTGTATTATAGGGGTCTCCTCTTGTTTTCATAGCCTAGTTCAATAAATTTGTCTATATGAGGTCCATTGTTAGAAATTTTTGGACATTGTGGGTATTTTCTTGATTGACACTATACTGAATGCACTTTTTTTGGTTGAATTACTAGAAAAGGATGCAATTTTTTTTCTCTAAAAGACAATATCCCATATAAAAATGTGTATATTAATGTTAACATAAGAATTGACTTTACTTCCATTAATGTGAAAGCATTCACTCTTTCCCATCATTCACTCTTTAATTTTACTATGATTTTCTTGGTCATCCTGTGTCTAAATGAAATGTGCACAAATAGGTACCTAGAGTAAGGGATTTAATTACCAAATCTAGAGACATCATCCTAGCATTTAAATCCATAACCATCACACAATCCATGATAGAAAACAACACCCTTGTTGACCAACTCTCCAAGATGGCATCTGACTTGTAGAATGGATCCTAAACATTATGAAGCATAGAGAGGGGTGATTACTTAACTTTCTCCTTGCATTTTTTCAATAGTTATTTGTTCAGTCTTAAATGGAATAATGTGTTTTGAAGTTTGAAATATCTATTTCGTTCAATTCATAGTGTTTTTTTTTTTATTATCTATATGATTGGCCTACTATGTACTCTATTGTAGGGGTCTCCTCTTGTTTTCATAGCCTAGTTCAATAATTTTGTCTATATGAGGTCCATTGTTAGAAAGTTTTGGACATTGTGGGTATTTTCTTGATTGACACTACACTGAATGTACTTTTTCTGGTTGAATTACTAGAAAAGGATGCAATTTTTTTTCTCTAAAAAACAATATCCCATATAAAAATGTGTATATTAATGTTAACATCAAAATTGAATTTACTTCCATTAATGTGAAAGAATTCACTCTTTAATTTTACTATGATTTTCTTGGTCATTCCATACCTAAATGAAAAGTGCACAAATAGGTACCTAGAGTAAGGGATTTAATTACCAAATCTAGAGACATCATCGTAGAATTTAAATCCATAACCATCACACAAACCATGATAGAAAACAACAC
Organism: Picea engelmannii; assembly: GCA_009831015.1. Taxonomy (NCBI): domain Eukaryota; kingdom Viridiplantae; phylum Streptophyta; class Pinopsida; order Pinales; family Pinaceae; genus Picea; species Picea engelmannii. Next base: position 151,585 of record ML806259.1, on the reverse strand, counting down.
CCTTGTTGACCAACTCTCCAAGATGGCATTTGACTTGTAGAAGGGATCCTAAACATTATGAAGCATAGAGAGGGGTGACTACTTAACTTTCTCCTTGAATTTTTTCAATAGTTATTTCTTCAGTCTTAAATGGAATAATGTGTTTTCAAGTTTGAAATATCTATTTTGTTCAATTCATGGTGTTTTTTTTATCCATATGATTGGCCTACTATGTACTGTATTGTAGGGGTCTCCTCTTGTTTTCATAGCCTAGTTCAATAAATTTGTCTATATGAGGTCCATTGTTAGAACGTTTTGGACATTGTGGGTATTTTCTTGATTGACACTATACTGAATGTACTTTTTTTGGTTGAATTACTAGAAAATGATGCAATTTTTTTTCTCTAAAAAACAATATCCCATATAAAAATGTGTATATTAATGTTAACATAAGAATTGACTTTACTTCCATTAATGTGAAAGCATTCACTCTTTCCCATCATTGTTGTATTCAAACAATTTTGTAACTACAATAAAGAATATTCACTAGTATACCATCCATTGTTTGGTTAAGATATCACAATAGGCATCACTAAGGCTATGCTACATCTTGAAATAAAGTTAGATAGATTTAAAGTAATACTTTTAAGAATACCTTCATCTTGATTTTTTAAGTTTTGCCATTTGGAAAAATATTAATCATTCTTTCAAACTACATAATTTCCTTAGTCAATTTTATTTTTGCACCTTTTTTTGTTAACTAACTTAGCCTAACAATGACAAAATCAAGAGAAATATAATAACACTTATCTTGTGAAGCAAGAGTTATTGATTGAATATTGAGGGGGGAAATCCATATGATTGTTAGAAATAATATTTAGTGAAAATCATAGTACCAAACTTCTTAATTGGTGACTCAAAATAAATTGGAGAGAGGCAATACGTTGGGGGGGTGAATACAAAATTTCCACACCTAAGCTAATTTTACAATTCATTAAATTGAATGATTATCTATATATTAATTTTAATCATTGATTTCTCTTTAAATTTAAGGAAAATTTTTTATTTCTAAAAAACATGTTTAGCTTTGGTTCACATGTTGGTTTAAAATCATCGCTGAAAATTTGTTGAAATTATTTGTAAGCGTGTGATTTGAAATCAAGAGATAATTTTGTTTCACAATGGTTAAAGAGTGGAAAAGAATCTTTTTAGAAAATATTTTCAATTATCTTCCAAAGTGTAATTTTTTGTTTTTTTTTGTTGTTATTATTATTATTATTGTTGTTGTTGTTGTTGTTGTTGTTGTTGTTGTTATTGTTGTTATTATAATTTTTATTATTATTATGGTAAAATGAATTCCATTAGTCCATTGGATGTAGCTTGGGTGGTTGGGAGGAATGGAGTATTGATCGATAAAGTGTGGTTGGATCACCCCAATAATGAACTCTATGAATAAATTATTTATAGGGGACCAAAATGAAAACCTAATGAGGACAAAAGGTGTAGAGACTTAGATATAGAGATAATGCATATAATATTAGCCTACAATTCCCTCAAAAGGAAATAGAATATACTTGTGGCATTCAAGATAAATAATGCCAAAATATCTATGGTTGAACAAAGATTATGTATATAAAAAATTGATAAGCTTGAAAGCATTGATAGTTAGACTTCATTACCAACAAAAAAAGGTTTATTGTAAACTCCAAATATCCAAAGAAAAGGCTTGAACTATGTCATTCAAAAAATTTCGCTTTTTGTTTAACTATAATGGAAAACTAACCTTTAGGTTCAATCACTAGCAAGGTCGATGAAGACATACATTGTACCAATGCTGAATAATAGCATAGAAACACAATACTTGGTGGAGGGAACATGGATGGGGTGTCGACAGGTAATGCCACAATGCCCTTTTATATCTATAACATGTTATAAATGCCTATCACATATCATCCAATGATTACAGGGAATGAGTTAAATAAAAATTTAGCTGAGTGATTACATCTCCATGTAGTTATCTCCATGAATTGGACGTACTCATTCATCTACAAATTCTTTAATTCCGTGCAAATCAATTTTTAGGAACCATTTCCATTCTTTTTCAAATATCTAAACTGTGAGTAACTTATAAATTTCCACGAACAAACTCACTTGAAGCATTCCGCGAACAAACTTAGAAATTTCCACGAACAAAATCACCTGAAGAAAACAACAAAAAGACATTAGACTAGGGCTAGACATGGGAAAAGTGACCTGTGAATGGGGCCAACATTGAAATTTTTTCAAAATGTTTTTGTATGCACTGGAATTTGACATGGATAGACTGTTCACATGCCTTGATGATATGGGAGGGTTTCCAGACTCAAATATCACTCACACACCCACTCTATATATCTGATCTCATCCTCATTTCATTTTAACTTTCTCGAATTAATGTCATGCATGGAACTCCCAACATACCCATCATCATGGTCGTGCTCTTTATATTCATCATGCTCTTTATATTCATCATCATGGTCGTGCAATCTTTTACAATGTCCTTCTTTTGACTAAAATTAGTGCCAAAAACATTGTTACACTTCCACCAATTATTAATATCATGTGCTAACTTATCCTTTTGAAAGGCCTTTTCAAGAGTGTAAAAAGTGGTGCATTGAGTATTGATCGATAAAGTGTGGTTGGATCACCCAAATAACAGACTCTATGAATAAATTCTTTATAGGGGACCATAATGACAACCTAATGAGGACATAAGTTGTAGAGACTTAGATATAGAGATAATGCATATAATATTAGTCTATAATGCCCTCAAAAGGAAATAGCATATTCTTGTGGCATTCAAGATAACTAATGCCAAAATATCTATGGTTGAACAAATATTATGTATATAAAAATTTGATCATCTTGAAAGCATTGATAGTTATACTTCATTACCAACAAAAAAAAGTTTATTAGAAACTCCAAATATCCAAAGAAAAGGCTTGAACTCTGTCATTCAACAAATTTCATTTTATATATAACTATAATGGAAAAGTAACCTTTATATTCAATCACTGGCAAGTTTGATGAATACCTACATTGTACCAATGTTGAATAATATCATAGAAACACAATACTTGGTGGAGGGAACATGGATGGGGTGTCGACAAGTAATGCCACAATTCCCTTTCATATCTATAACATGTTACAAATGCCTATCACATATAATCCAATGATTACAGGGAATGATTTAAAGAAAAATTTATTTGAGTGATTACATCTATGAAATTATCTCCATTGATTGGACCTACTCCTTCATCTACAAATTCTTTAATTCCATGAAAATCAATTTTTAGGCACCATTTCCACTTCTTTTTCAAATATCTAAACTTTTACTAACTTAGAAATTTCCATGAACAAAATCACTTTAATAATTCCATGAACAAAATTATAAATTGCCACGAACAAACTCACCTAAAGGAAACAACAAAAAGACATTATACTTGGGCTAGACATGGCCAAAAGTGACCTGTGAATGGGGCCAACATTGAAATTTTTTCAATTTTTTTCTGTATGCACTGAAATTTTACATGGTTAAACTATTTTCATGCCTTGACAATATGGGAGGGTTTCCAAACTCAAACATCACTCAAACACCCACTCTATATATCTGATCGCATCCTCGTTTCATTTGAACTTTCTCAGATTAATGCCATGCATGTAACTCCCAACATACCCATCGTCATGGTTGTGCTCTTTATATTCATCATCATGGTCGTGTAATATTTTACAATGGCCTTCTTCTTTTGACTAAAACTAGTGCCAAATACATTGTTATACTTCCACCAATTATTAATATCATGTGCTAACTTAGCCTTTTGAAAGGCATCTTCAAGAGTGTAAAAAGTGGTGCATTGAGTATTGATTGATAAAGTGTGGTTGGATCACTCCAATAATTGAATCTATGCATAAATTATTTATAGGGGACCAAAATGACAACCTAATGAGTACATAAGGTGTAGATACTTATATAGAGAGATAATTCATATAATATTAGTCTACAATGCCCTAAAAAATAAATAGCATATTCTTGTGGCATTCAAGATAACTAATGCCAAAATATCTATGGTTGAACAAAGATAATGTATATAAAATTTTGATAATCTTGAAAGCATTGACAGTTGGACAATATTCATATACTGACGAATCTCCTTTATTAGAAATATGATATAAAGTGAGCACAATGTAACCTACCCTAAGCTAACCTAACCATAACTAATAAACTAATATTAAATGAGTGTTAGGGCATTAACATAGGGACTTAGGGGCCTTAACATAGCGCCTTAAGGGCCTTAAAATCCTCTCTGTCATTCCCTCTATACTCCTCTTTGGATCCTTCACATCCCACCCCTAGATCTTATCCTCTCTCCCTTGCTCCTTGGCTTCACCTTTAGTTTTTGAGGAATATATCTCTCAACTTGCTCCCCCATCATTATCTATTTGGTTCTCATCCTCTCCTACCCCTTGTATCCTATAGCCCTCATTTAGTGGTATGGTGACAAAGGATAAGGATCAATATTCAACATCAAGAGGATGAGAAGGGAGAAATGGAAAAATAACAACAAAAAAGTGTCCATAAAACTAATAATGAAAAGAGAGAGGAAATAAAAACTAGGGACACAATTTGTCCTCTCAGCCAACTATGGAAATTTCCTTTGGAAATTGTACCAAATTGAAATCCATTAAATGATGAAGGTTATGTATTAGAAATACAAAGGAAGGAGTAATGTGTCAAAGAAGGAAACATTAAGGTAAATGATAAGAGAAAAACAACCAAACATTCATCTCCTCTAGGAAACAAAGATATAAGGAAGTAATATGCTAGAAATGGTAGGAAATTTTGGGAAGGGTAGTTTAGGTTCCATAGTAAGTGCACGAGAAAATCAACCAAACATTCATCTCCTATAGGAAACAAATATAGAAGGACATAAAATGATAGAAATGGTAGGAAAGTTTTGGAAGAGTAGTTTAGGTTCCATAGTAAGTGCAAGAGAAAATCAACCAAACATTCATCTCCTCTAGGAAACAAAGATAGAAGGAAGTGATATGCTAGAAATGGTAGGAAAGTTTTGGAAGGGTAGTTTAGGTTACATAGTTTAGCTGTCAAAATATATTGGTGGGAGATCTAAACATTAGAAAGCCAGGGTTAAAATATGTAGAAATGTCTAGGGTACCTATCCTTTCATGCTATGAAACTATCCTACCACTAATTCACTTACACTTTACTTAAACTAACCTTAACATTTAATTGCTAACTCCTATTCTATGAATCATTAACTTCTAAAGACTAAGTAACCAATAACCCAATAACTTGTAACACATATTCCTTAACCAAGCACTAACCCATAACCTATATCATGTGAACAACCACTAACCCACTAATATGTAACTCACAACATTCAAAAGACAACTCCAAACTAAATTTATCTATTTCCCATGATTTTAAAATAATTAAGAGTGGAATGAGAGGTGAGCTAGGTTGGTGAAATTTGGGAGTTCATATAGCTCTATCTAGGGTTCAAATCCTCAAAAAGGTGAATTTTTATCCATCATGGATCACAACAACCCCATGAGGGGTCCATTGATTAGCATAAATCAACATGGCCATTAAATCAAGTTGGGTAGTCACACAACCCTATATAAATTGTATGGAACCATCTACCTCTTGATACGTAGTTAGTGCTTGACGCTTAGTTAAAAGAAACTTATTCAAGGTTCCAAAATAATCTAACAGGCCAACTTTATGATTTTTGGGTTGAGAGAACAACAAACCGCAAAATCAAATTCATGAGAATATGAGCAAGAAAGTGACCAGAGCCTCAATCTAGATAGTTTAATATTTTTTATAAAGAGATTATGGAAACTTGGAAAAATTATTAACGACATGAAGAATAAATATCTAGAACTCCATCCCTTTATATTTTATAGTCATATTAATACATGTGAGGACATTTTACTATATTATAATATAGAACTAATATATTTCTATAGCAATAGTCACAAACCCAAAGAACTAAGTTAATCCACCCATCTAACCTTAGACATCCAACCCGTGCACCTAACACACCTAATCCAAAAAATGAACTCGTGAACCTTATACGTTTCAACCTTTAACACCCTAACCCTAAACATGACCCTAAATCCCAATTGGAAAAGACATTAATTACCAAACCACTACCCCATTGTCCCCTAATTATGAGTTCCTTAATCCCTAACCCATTAAACCCCTAATATCGTCACCCCTAACCCCAAACATGAGCCTAACCTCTAATGTTTTAACATGTTAACCCCCAAATCACTAACCCACTACCCCTAGTATTAGTCCATTATAAAACCCCATCCCATAACCCCCTAGTCCCCTCAACCCCATTACACATCAAAATTACTCATTACAATGATGACCTATTTTCATCATTACTAGTGTTGCAAGTATCGCATTTTGGCCGCAAGTGTCACAAATATCATACTGTCATCTTTCCTATGTCATGTCTCGAATGACATTATCAAGAAAACTTAAAAGACACCTCCAAAGACTGGTTTTAAAGAGGAGAAATAATTTGACCAAGAGTATAAGTCTTTTGCCATGGAAAAAAACACTCAAAAATCATTTTTAAAAGGTAACGCTCCCCTATACACTGTCAGGGAGTACCAGCGCTCTGTACCCTCTTTTGGGGGAGCATTGCAATGCTATGTGCCCCATTCTGAGGAAGCGTTGGCCTATTTGAGAAAATCTTGGGCTGTTGAGGAAAATCAGGGAAGAATTCCCTTCATCTCTAGAGTTGGTTGGATTCGAATTTGAGGTCAAGGCTCGATCTTAGGGAAGATACACAACTGAAGGAGAATGATCCTCAACCTATCCCAAGAATATCTTAAGTGGTTAGGCCTCTCCAAGCCTATATAAGGAGGCCTCCTCATGGTGAAAGTGGGAGACATTGAAGGCATCAAACTTATGATCTCACAACGAAGATATTAGTGAAGCATAGTCATTTTGTGTGTGGATTATTTGAGCAAAGGGTTGAACAAGGAGAGCTGGGAGAGGCTACTTCGGCTTCATCAAAGGTATGTAAGTATCTCTATTGTTCTCATTAATATATATGTACTTGACCTGTTTCTTTGAAGGTTTTGTTTATTTACATGAACTTGTCTCTGTTAGATAGATCTAGTTTCAAGCTAATCTTAGTAGAATAGGAAGATTTTTCTGTCTTTGATTGGATTACAAAACTTGTTGAAGAGCTTGGGGATCAAGGCTCAACTCAGATTGTGTGAGGACAAACATTGAAAAAGGTACATCTTCTTCCTCTTATCTATACATTAGTTTAGCTAGGTTTAAAAGGATGTCAGTGACCAACGTTAGCACCCTTTCTGTCTTGGTCTTAGGAGTCTAGAGCCTAAGAGAGAAGTCACCTGTCTACAGGGGGATTTCTCTATAATAGAAATTGGCGACTCCATTGGGGAGATCGAAGCTTTCAGTTTTGGTTTCCTTCCTAGATATTGTTTTATCCTTTGCTCACTTTTTTATCCTATTCATCTTGTGTCTTTGATTCATAGATGTGTTGATTAGCTCTTTACTTCATCCCATACACTTTGAAAATTTGGATTTTCTTGAGTTTTTGGATTTCTAGGAATTTTTATGAAGTGTGAGAGGCTAGCGCTCCCTTGCCTTTGCTACCAGAGCATTGGTGGTCCCTTGCAAGCTCACACAGAGTGTTGCAACACACTGGTGCCCTTGATACCAGAGCGCTGCTCTTTTTCTGTTAGAAATCTTGTAGGAAGTTTATCTCTGAGTCCCATTTTTGTTGATTTCATCTGCTCAAGATCATTTCCACCTCAGTGTGTCCTTGTTTTGGTCTCCAACACCTTGATTTCTAAGAATTGATTATCTTTTGTTTGGATTTTTTGACATTTTTTCCTTACTTTGAGTCACTCTTCTCCTTTGAAGACTTGGAATCATTTTACTATTTTCTTCTCATTTCTCTAATTGAATGAAAGTTGTGGTAAGGAAAATCAGAGATCTATGAACCATTCCATTTGATCTTTGAGGTCAATTTTCAAACATTTCTCTTTTGTTTGAGATTTTTTATTCTTTTTTGCAAATTTGGTTTTCTTTTTGTTTCTTGTTTGATCACAACGAGAGTGTGTTTTGTTTATGTGAAGTTTGCTTATGATTGTTTAAATCTCACAGATCCCGAAGTTTGATTGACATAGGAAGATTTACATCAACCTAACTATCATTCACATATAAGAAAAAGGTTATATTTTTGTGATTGGTTTGGATATTGGAATGAATTTCTGAAAATTTTAGCATTAGATTGGATTCCTGATTGAGAAATAATTGCATGAGGTTACTACATCTTAGTGTTTGACAGTGAAAGAACATTTTTCTCCTTCCCTTAAATATACATTCATTGAAAGAAAAGATTGTTTATCATTTCTTATGAATTTTTTGGGAATTTATTCATAATACCATCAGTTTCACTTTCATACACCCCTGAGTAAAGAACAACTGCAAAATTAACACTAATTAAAATTAATCTAGAACATTTTGTTTTTAGAATCTTCCACCAACATTAGAATAGGATTACTTGTTTGGATTAGGCTATGAGTACAACTCTCCAAAGCATTCAAAACAAACAATAGCATCTTGTGATAGGGAGATAAAATTCAATTGTTGTATAGGCTTTCTGGGATCCCCCTCTCACACAGGGGTTACGCACGAGGTCGCGTTCGAGAGAGTTATGGAGATTATCCCTCCATGGTTCAATTGTTCATAGTATTCAGATCGTATTTTGGGGGTTCTTCTTGATGCTCAACTATTTTCATTTGGTCTCGGTGCTTTGTGAATTTTGAATCCATTTGGGGTCCTATGGAGTTCTACCGATCCACTTGTCCTCATTTCTCTCGAAGAATTTTGTACTTGTTATCCTGCCCATACGTTCAGACTGGACTGTCGACTATACCCGCCCAGGGGATGACTTCGAGTTGGTGTCCTTAGTGGCCATAATATTTAGGGTTTTTTACACAAGGTGACAGTGAAGGGAAGTCTTCGTTGTACCTGGAACAAATGGTGGTAAAACTCACTCGGGCTCCTTGGAGGGTAAATCTACAATTACTGCATGGAAGCTTGCACCAAGGCATAAGTCTCTTAATAAATTTTCCATCATAACTATTCCACCCTCTCATATCCTAGCCCTTTCTTGACTTGATCATGTGACATTGGATTTCATCACCAACTAGTATGGTCATTGAGAGAAGGTTTTGTTTTCTTGGTTTGATTCCTAGATTTTTTTAGTGTATGCTATTTCTTTTTGTTAGTTGGCCATAGATTTTTTCCATAAAGTATTTGGTTCGGGCAATATTCCTCCACGTCGTTCACGCAGAATGCAAGGGATACCCCCAAAAGATCCCAAGGGTTATCAAACTTTTCCTACTGATCCACCGGAGGTCTCTCCTCAATAGAGTGAGTTCCAGGACACCACCACTACATAAGTGGAAAGAATCGACTCTTTAGACAATTTCTGAATTTTCGATTCTCTAGAGTCTTTCCGACTTCCTCACGATTACAAGAGACGTATTCTTCGATTAAATTCATCCAGAGAATTTGTTGTTGACACTTCTGGAATACTGACCAGACCACTCATAGGCCCTGAAGGTGAGAATCCTTTTTGGAATACTGACATATTTAGAAACCCACCTCTCTCGGTGCGGGATATTTTCATCTCAGGGGTAGGTGTTAATATACCTGTCGTATCCTAATTTCCCGAAACGTCTGCTAAATACATGATACCCTTCGACCACTTTTCTGGTACATCCAACAGTGCCACCATCATGTCAAACACATAGTCAGTTGGTCCTCACTCGACCATTTCTCTCCATATGGCCCATTCCATTATGGTCCTGCATGTCGCTACAATCCCCACTGGAAATGTGACACCATCCCAAGCTCCCATTGGGACACCACTTAGACCAAATACATCACTTCCACTTGGGTACAAAGCTTTGAATCCTTCCATTGACAACACTACCCAAGTTACACCCAGAGTTTCTGGAATTTTTGTTCCTCCTGGATATAACATCGCTGCTAGTGGTATATCTACACCTTTATTTGGAGGAGTTGGTCTTGGTGGCTCTTATCCAATTGGAGGCATCGGTCATTCATTCCTTTCTAGTTTCCAGATCCCTCTAAGCACTCAACCTCCCACTGGGGGGCAACCTCATTTTGGAGGGAAACTTCCCGCTGGAGGGAAACCTCCATTTGGGGGGGAACCTACCACTGGAACACAACCTCTGCTTGGGAGAAAAACTCAGACTGGAGTCCATAACCCATTGTATGGACATAATACAACACAAAATCTGTGGTACATTCCTTTTCCAGGAAATCCGCTATTCGTTGGGGGAAAAAATCCTCAAGGACAACAACAACCTCCCCATGGGACTAATGTATATACTCCCCATGGACACAATGTTTATCCCCTTTATGGACAAATCAATCATTTGACTTACAATCCTCAGAACCCATCGGGTTATCCTCCTTTTGTAAATGTTTCTCAACCTTCATTGAATCCTAGTTATACTGGTCAACAACAACCATATGCGGGAGGACCTATTGGTTACAATTATCCACCTAACCCAGTTTACGGTCCTACTGGTGTCCCTCTGCCACACCAGTATCACCCTCAGGTTAACCGACAACTACCATTTCTTGCAACTCTGGATCTCCTAGACTTGTCTTGGTTGACTAATGATCCTATACTACATTATCCTTTTTTTCCAATGATTCCTGCTAAATTACCTTCTAATATCCAAAAATTTGACGGTAAACTTGGAGAAGATCCAAGTAACCATGTGATGACTTTCCATTTATGGTTTTCATCAAAATCCTTAATGGACAATTCTTTACGTTTACATCTTTTACAGCGAACACAGGTGGGCTTTGTAGCCAAGTTGTATATTGAACTTCCACGTGGTTCTTTCCACGATTTCAACTCCCTTGCCATGTCCTTTCTCGCGCACTTTCAACTACCCATTCGATACGAGACGGGTACCTAAAACTTACTTCTTCCAGTTCGTTAAACAAAGGAAGAGGGACTTACCAAAGGTGAGTTATATTGAGCATGTGTTACCTCCTCGAGCTCGTTAAATCAAAAAGAGGTACTCGTCTATCTGGATGGGGGAAAAATTTGAAAGAAGGAAGCCAAACAGTTTTTGAAAACATCACCAGTTGCCTTTGAATATGACACTTTGTATTTGCACAAATTTTAATCCGTTGAACCTCTGCACTGAACCAATCCTCTGAGTTTTCTTACTCCTTTGGGTCACCTGACAAAATTCATAGTATCCATTGCATTATCATGTTTTGGTCCATGTCATGTTTCTTCTGTAGTGCCTCAGTTTTCAAGGGAAGTATCTGCCCTGAGACTCAACCATCATAAATTTCATGTTTCAATACCCATGTCAGTCCATGTTCATTTGATCCACCAATTTACATCTCTGTGTTAGTTTCATGTCGTTGATGGGGGATACATCAAGGCCCTCCTTCGACGAGTCTATTCCTATCGACTTCAACACATTATCCAGGAACTAGACTTAGAAACCAGTTAGTACGTTGGGACCTCCATGCCTCAATGGCAGGCCTCCTCACGTCCGACAATGGTTTTACATGATTGACCTCTGATCGTATGATTCCATGGATGTTTGAATTCATCTCATCCATTCAAATTTATTGGAATGTACTAGAGTACCTTGGGAATCATTGACATCAATGGTAATTTACCTTGCACTTGTTAACGGTTTACCTCATTGATTAGTAATCAAGTGGTTTCTGCCATGTTCAATGTTAGGACATCTATTCACATGGTTAGATTCATACTACATCAGGATCGGTAAGAAGACCGTGGGTTGAATGATCACTCTAATATGTACTTTACCCAGGTTGCGACGAAGTTTCTTTTGAACATTGACACATATACTGTCACATAGATCAACTTTGTATTGGTCTGTGGCTATGTCTTGTCGTTTATACCTTTTTGTCAATATAATTACAGATCTGCAATGTATTTTATGACATCCATACCTTGAAAGTGTTTATCACTCAAGCATAGGTATGCCTGCCTTGGGTTTGAAACATGTCATAATATTTTTTTGATGGTTGTGTGTAGCTTCTTCCAGGTTCTCTGAGTCCATACCCTTGCTCGAAAAAGTATACAAAGTACTCCATTCGTCAATTCCCGTCTTCTAACTTCGCACTTTGGGGGGCAATCTATTACACATCAAAATTACTCATTACAATGATGACCTATTGTCGTCATTACTAGTGTCGCAAGTGTCGCATTTTGGCTGCAAGTGTCACAAATATCATACTGTCATCTTGCCTATGTTGTGTCTCAAACAAAATTATCAAGAACACTTAAAAGACACCTCCAAAGACTGGTTTAAAGAGGAGAAATCATTTGACCAAGAGTACAAGTGTTTTTCCATAGAAAAAAACCACTCAAAAATCATTTTTAAAGGGAAACGCTCCCCTATACACTATCAGGGAGTTCCAGTGCTCTGTACCCTCTTTTGGGGGAGCGTTGAAACTCTCTATGCCCCATTATGAGGGAGCGTAGGCCTATTTGAGAAAATCTTGGGTTGTTGCGGAAAATCAAGGAAGAATCCCCTTCATCTCTATAGTTGGTTGGATTCGAATCTGAGGTCAAGGATCGATCTTAGGGAATATCCACAACTAAAGGAGAAGTATCTTCAACCTATCCCAAGAATATCTTAAGTGGTTAGGCCTCTCGAAGCCTATATAAGGAGACCTCCTCATGGTGAAAGGGGGAGACATTGAAGGCATCAAACTTATGATCTCATAAGGGATATATTAGTGAAGAAAAGTCGTTTTGTGTGTGGATTATTTTAGCAAAGGGTTGGACAAGGAGAGTTGGGAGAGGTTGTTTCACCTTCATCAAAGGTCTGTAAGTATCTCTATTGTTCTCATTAATATATATGTGCTTGGCCTGTTTCTTTCAAGGTTGTGTTTATTTACATGAACTTGTCTATGTTAGATAGATCTAGTTTCAAGCTAATCTTAGTAGAATATGAATTTTTTTCTGTCTTTGATTAGATTGCAGGACTTGTTGAAGAGCTTGGGGATCAAGGCTCAACTCATACTATGCGAGGACAAACATCGAAAAAGGTACATCTTCTTCCTCTTCTCTATACATTATTTTAGCTAGGTTTAAAAGGATGCCAGTGACCAATGTTATCACTCTTTATGTCTTGGTCTTAGGAGTCTAGAACCCAAGACAGAATTCACCTATCTATAGGGGGATTTCTCTGTAACAAACCCTAACCCACTAACCCATTGAATCACATACCCCCTAATTACTAAATTCTACCCCACATAGTAACCCGTTAATTGTAAATTATAACCTTGTACGATATCTACTTGCAAACAGATATTCATAAAAGAACAAAAAAATTACAATGGAAAATACAAACATTACACAGAGATTTTTCCCCTGGAAACCCAAACTGGGAAAACTAGCATATTCTATATTTATTCATTGTGTTACAATGTTTACAATACAAAATACAGATAGGAACCAGTGGCATCCAAAACCCTAACCCAATGACCTGGATTAGTCCAAAACCCTAATTCCTTAACCAAAAATAGAAAACCACTGGCAAAGAAACCATGTGCTGAAAAACCACCTAAATATAATGCGGTCCCAAAAATGTGATCTCGAAAAATGCAATCCTGATGTAGAAATTTTTTTTTTGGGGGCACTGCACCTTCCTTTAACCCCCCTGCGCACCCGATGCATATGATCAGACTCTACTACTCATGCAAAGAATATAACACATACCCAACATTCTCCCACTTGTTGTTTTCTTTGCTTACAGGGGGTTACAAGGTTACATAGTCAACAATCTAGAGCAGCAATGCCCATGGATCCTCTACACCAAGAGAACTTCTCAGTGCTCACAGATTTTGTTAATGAGTCTGTAACATTGTTCAAAGTTTCCACCTTCATCAATGATACTTTATTTTCTTCAATCATGTCTCTCACAAATTGACATTGAACATCAATGTGCTTTGTCTTTGAATGATAAGCAGGGTTCTTTGCCAGAAAAATTGCACTTTGACTGTCACACTCTATCCTTATAGCTTGATGTACCAACCCAATACCTGAACACAACCTTTGTAACCATATTGCTTCCTTACTTGCATGAGTGGTTGCCATGTATTCATCTTCTGTAGTTGAAAGTGCCACTACAACCTATCTTTTTCTCATCCAACTTATTGCTCCTCCAAACAGGTTAAACACATACCCGCTTGTAGATATCCTACGAACCAAATCTCCAGCCCAGTCTACAACCACAAAGCCATGTATATCCACCACTCTGTCCAATCGTAGTTTTCCTTTGTAGCACAATCCATAGCTAGAAGTGCCACACAAATACTTGAAAATCCTTTTACTGTTGTCCAATGCTCCTTCCCTGGTTTTGACATATACCTGCTCAAAACTCCCACTGCATGTGCAATGTCCGGTCTAGTACAGACCATTGTATACATCAAACTACCAACTACACTCGCATATGGAACATGATACATGTACTCCTCTTCTTCATGTCTCTTGGGACACTAATCCACAAAGAACTTTACACCAACAGGAATAGGAACCTTGACCGACTTACATTCCTGCATATTAAACCTTTGCAATATTGTCTCGACATATTTTCTCTAATTTAACCAGAGTTTCCTCCTTTTCCAATCTCTTTTAATTTCCATTCCCAAAATGAAATTTGAAGCACCGAGATACTTCATGTCAAATTTAGAGAACAATTGAGTTTTTAGATACTGGATAATCTCCCTGTTGTTTCCTATCAACAACATGTCATCCACATATAAGACCAAATAAATAAAATGAACACCAATTAATTTAAAATACACATAATGATCTTTTTTGCTTCTTGTGAAGCCAAGTCCCAGCATATAAGTATCAAATTTTTGATACCACATTCTTGGTGATTGTTTTAAACCATACAGGGACATTTTCAGCTTGCATACCAGCTCCTTCTTTCCCTTCACAGCATAACCTTCTGGTTGCTTCATATATATTTCTTCTTCCAGCTCCCCATGTAGGAATGTTGTCTTCACATCCATTTGTTCTATTTCAAAATCAAATGCAGTAGCAACATATAACATAAATATTATGGAGGTTAACTTGGCAACAAGAGAAAAAATATCACCAAAATCAATTCCCTCAACCTGGGAATAACCCTTTGCTACTAACCGAGCTTTGTATTTCTCCACTTGTCCTTCTGCATTCAAATTATTTTTAAATACCCATTTGCTTCCAATGGGATTTCTTCCAGTTGGAAACTCCACTAGATCCCAAGCCTCATTCTTATCCAAATATTCCATTTCTTCTTCCATGACCCTTTTCCAAAGATTTCCATCCTCTGAATCCATTTCTTCCCTAATAGTTCTAGGATCATCATCAGTAATAGAAAAAGCAAAATTTGAATGGAAATCAGATGGACTATACCTTTCCGGTAGCCTTGTTTCTCGAACTGATCTCCTCAATACCGGAGTATGAGGATCTTCTTCTTCTGATTCATGTTCTTCTGTAGAGTCTGATTCATCATCCTTTAAATCAAAATCTATCTTTTCTGGTTCTTCCTTACTTGGTAGGACCTCCTGTTTAACAACATCCTTCATTTCTCTAAATACCACATCTCGGCTATACACTACCTTCTTAGTTTCTATGTTCCAAAGCTTATAACCTTTGAGACTATCTTTATATCCAATAAAGATACATTTTTCAGCCTTCTTATCCAACTTACTCCTATTTTCCTTTGGAACATGAACATATGCATCGCAGCCAAATACCTTAAGATGTTTGAGAGAAGGTTCCTTAACAGTCCATACCTCTTGTGGAGTCTTGTCATCCAACACTGATGAGGGTGATCTGTTGACTAGATAACATGCAGTACCCACTGCCTCTGCCCAGAATTCTTGCCCTAACCCAACACCACTGAGCATGCACCTTGCTTTTTCCATCAACGTCTTTTTAATCCTTTCTACAACTCCATTCTGCTAAGGTGTATATGGAGTAGTCTTCGGCCTTGCTATACCACACTTCTTACAGAATTCTTCAAATTCATTCCCGCAGAACTCTCCGCCACTATCTATCATCAACACCTTAATTATTTTCTTTGTTTGATTCTCAACAAGAGCCTTAAACTCTTTAAACCTGTCAAAGACTTTATATTTATTCCCAAGGAAATATATCCAAGTTTTCCTCAAGAAGTCATCTATAAATGAGACATAGTACACAGATTTTTCCAATGATGAGACCGACATAGGTCCAAAAACATCACTGTGAACTAGTTGTAATATTCCTTCTGCCCTCATTGCACCAGAGGGGAATCTTACCTGATTCTGCTTCCCATATAGACAATGTTTACAGAAATCAAAATCCAAAGAGAAGTTATACATACATTCAACCATAACTTTACCGTGTAGTAGTCGAAGACCCTTCTCTCTGATATTCCCTAGTATTTGATGCCACAACATAACCTTTTCTCTAGAGACTGTAGGATTTATTTCTTCTTCAACTCCAATATTATGAACAATGGAGCTATGAAACCCATCACTAATAGTTCTTCTTTGCAGCTTATACAGAGTTTCAAACCGAACTCCCCTCAGCAACACCATTGCTCCTCGAACCATCGTGCAGGTTTCCTTTTCAAATATTATTTTTACCCCTGCATCGTCCATTTTGCTTACAGAAATAAAATTTTTGGCCAAACCTAGGATGTGCAGAACACTAGGAAGTGTTCTAATCCTTCCATCTATGAGCCTCAACTTGACCCTTCCTCTTTCTATGATTCTGGTTGTCGAATCATTACATAAGAAAACATTACCTCCATCATACTTTTCATATTCGTAGAACCACTTCCTATGGGGATTCATATGAAAGGATGCACCGGAGTCAACCAACCATGACTCATGATCTGCATGTGTACTTGAAGAGGCCAAGTACACATCCCCTCCTTCTTCCTTGGAGGTCTTTTCTTTTGTAGAAGAAGGTTCTTCAGATCCCTTCTTTTTCTCAACTTTGGATATACACTGCTTCTTATAGTGCCCTTATTTTCCACATCTCCAACATACCCTTACAAACTTTTCGGGAGATTTAGATCTACCCTTAGACTTAGATCTCCCACTTGAGAAATTAGATCTATTTCTTTCCTAGGAACATCCTCTTGCAAATAATGCATCTGTGCTATGTCCTTCCATATTCTTTCGTCTCATCTTCTTTGACAACAAGGATGAAACCACTTCTTCAAACTTCAAGGAGGTTGTATTACTACCTATGGCCACAATCGGACTATCCCACGAGTCTAGTAAATAACACAACAAACTGATACATTTATCTTCATCTAAAATTTTAACCTCAAGAGATACTAACTGACTTACCACGGTATTGAAGGTGTTCAAATGCTCTGCCACCGAGTCTCCATCTCTCATCTTCAAGTTATACAACTTCTTTCTCAAGAATAGTTTATTTACCAGGGACTTAGATTGATACAACTTCCCCAACTTTTCCCATAAATCCTTGGTTGTAGCTTCCTCTGACACATTCAGTAATACTGAATCGTAGAGACATAGTCGGATTGTGCTCTTTTCCTTCCGATCCAACTTTTTCCAGTCATCTACATAAGTTCCTATAGGTGCAGTACCTGGATCTACCATGATCCATTGATCTCTGTCCACCAAAATATCTTCCATATTGAGCTTCCACAGCTCAAAACTTTTCCCATTAAAATTCTTGATCTCCATCTTTGAATTGCTTGCCATTTCTTTTCACCTGAAAAATCAGTATCGCAGATCTCCCACTGTAACAAGGCTTATCACAGTCTTGAGCCAAACCCTTGACCACAAATATGTCCCCCTGAAGCCAATAAAGCTATGATACCAAATGTAAATTCTAACCTTGTACAATATCTATTGCAAACAAATATTCATAAAAGAACAGAAAATATACAATGGAAAATACAAACATTGCATAGATATTTTTCCCCTAGAAACCCAAACTGGGAAAACCCGTATATTCTATATTCATTCATTGTGTTACAATGTTTACAATACAAAATACATATAGGAGCCAGTGGCATCCAAAAAACTAACCCAATGACTTGGATTAGTCCAAAACCCTAATTCCTTAACCGGAAATAGAAAACCATCGGCAAACAAACCATGTGCCGAAAAACCACCTAAATATAATGCAGTCTCGAAAAATGTAACACATACCCAACATTAATCTATTAAATGTCCTCTAACCAAAATCCACTACCGCTTAATCCCTAATGCACACACGAACACACCTAATGTAGATAACCCATAACCACCAATGTCTATGACCTGGCCACTATGGCCCCTAACCTAATAAACCCTAAATATACTACCCTCAAACCTTCTAATGCTCTAATCCCTTAACCCACAATCTCTTAATTCCAACTTATACACTAGGAAATATTTTGGTTTGGAAACCTAACCACACACTTAATCCCATGGCACCTAATCCCTTCATACAAAAAATAATTTGGAAGAGGTGGATAGCTACCATTATATCAAAGGTATGTAGATTTACAAGGATATCAATTGTATGAAAAAAAAAAAATATTACTCAAACACTATATTTTTTGATTCCTATAATAATGTTTCCAAGTCATCATCAAATTCAATTCCCATAAATAAAGGGTTAAAACCATCATGAAGAGACTTGCTTCTTCTATAGGTAAAGTTTTCCCTCTCCATAAAGAATGTTGACACACCTCCAAATTATTTGAGTCAATTATGTGGTAGTATTTTCTTCTCCTAAGGCACAACAAGATGAGTTAATATTGATAAACCACTAAAACTTAACATAATTACCTCTAACACGTGGTTGACCATGTTTTAGTATACAAAAATAACTACCCTAAATACAACTACTAGAGTGGCAAATTTATTGGTGCAGGTATTGCATTGTAAACCATTCTTATCCCATAATCATTATGTATGTGGGATCATTCATAACACACACTTATATGATATAAAGTGAGCATGATGTAACGTACACTAAGATAACCTAACCATAACTAATAAAATAATATTAAATGAATGTTAGGGCCTTAACATAGGGACTTAAGGGCCTTAACATATGGCTTTAGGGGCCTTAAAATCCTCTATGTCATTCCCTCCATACTCCTTTTTGGATCCTTCCCCTCCCACCCCTAGATCCTATCCCCTCTCCCTTGTTCCTTGGCTTCACCTTTAGTTTTTGAGGAATTTGTCTCTCAACTTACTCCCCCATCATTAACTATTTGTTTTTCATCCTCTCCTACCCCTTGTAGCCTATAGCCCTCATTTAGTGGTATGGTGACAAAGAATAAGGATCAATGTTCAACATCAAGAGGATGAGAAGGGAGAAATGGAAAAATAAAAACAAAAAAGTGGCCACAAAACTAATAATGAAAAGAGAGAGGCAATAGCAACTAGGGGCACAATTTTTCCTCTCAACCAACTATGGAAAATGCCTTTGGAAATTGTACAAAATTGCAATCTAGTAAATGATGAAGGTTATGTCTTAGAAATACAAAGGAATGGGTAATGTGGAAAAGAAGGAAACATTAAGAGAAATGATAAGATCATATCAACCAAACATGCATATCCTCTAGGAAACAAAGATAGAAGGAAGTAACGTGCTAGAAGTGGTAGGAAAGTTTTGGAAGGGTATTTAAGGAGATGCCACATTGGTTGAATGTCTTTGTCTTTGTTCTCTTTGCTTTTCTATATTATATTTGTAAATGTTTGTATCATTTTTATATTTATTATATACACTAATATTACTTGATTGTTTGTAATTATAAAGGAACGACGCCCAATGGCACTACCCATGGAGGAATACGTGGTTATACAAACATTTGTTCAAGAACATGGAGCTAATATTGAAGATCAAGATAATGATCCTATGGAAGAAGATGATGATGCTAATAACATAGTTGAAGAATATGGGACAAATATATTGATCTAGGAGACATTTAATAATGTTGGAATGGATTATGATGATGACCAACTTGATGGTTTTTTTGATATACATGTACTTGAGAAGGAAAGTCAACCTATTTATGAAGGTCCCAAAACAAGTCTTCTCTCTGCTATATTTCTACTGGTGAACTTAAAGGTTATGAATGGTTTTTCAAACACTTGTGTTACACATCTACTAAGGTATGTAATATATTTTTTCACACTTAGTACATGATGATAAAGGTTTTCCTTTTTCCTCTATTTTTATTGTTATTTGATCATCTGTGAAATTTGAATGCAATATGTACAATCAATATTATTTACATTAACCAATATTGATTTTTTGTGTTGTAGATTGTTAAGTGAATTTTTGTTACCACCATCAATTTATTTTTTTATGTCTCACATGCCAATATATACATGCCATAATCAAAATATATTGGAATGGACTATCAAGTTATTCATACATGTCCTGTTGATCATATTCTACATTATGGAGAACATGCGCTGAAAGAAGAATGCCCGAAATGTCAACTTAGTAGATATTGAATCGATCTACTAACAAAAAAGGTGCCTCGGAAGGTTCTTTGTTATATTCCCAAAATTCCATGTTTGCAACGATTGTTCAGGTGCAAAAGAATATCATAGTTTATGGATTACCAAGCAAAGAACATAAGTAAAGATGGTGTTCTTCGAATTCCTATCGATGGACCTGCATTTAAGAAGATAGAGGAAATTGTTGATATTGAGAGGGGGGTGAATCAATATCAAGTACAATTTAAAACATTTTTCAACTTATACTTAAACCATTCAATTATATCCAATGAGAAATGAACAATAGTATAAGAGTTACACCAATACACCACAATACACCATGCACAATATATGAGAAATAATCAATAGTTATTGTTCAAGGGAAGTAATGACTTCCAAAGGTAGCTACAGCTTCCAAATGTAAAGGGAGGGATAAAACTACAAGAGGAAGATACAATCCTCCAATATCAAGAAAGATTTGAACTCTCCATCCCTGCCTCTTCCTTCCACCCAAGAATATATGAGAGATAATAAAACTTTACATTAAATCATCACCATCAACCAATCATCACATAGAACCTGATAATGCTTCCTGAGACATCTTCAATTTCTGCAATTCTTCAATTCTTGGAGTAATGTGATCTTATAGATAATATTACTCAATGTATTTTCTGAAACTCCTCCAATTTTCACTCCTTGAATCCTCCCCAAAAAGAGGTTATAGAAAGAATGGTAGACTTTATTCAATTATGGTCTATTCAGGAGAGTTAACTTGCATAGAATGTCCCACGCTCAATAATTAACATATGATTCCGAAACTCGCACACAAGAAACTAAAGTATATGCTATTTCCAATGAAATTTGTCCCACTTCATTTGGATTCATGATGAAGAAGTTATGACTGTTTTACCCGGAACACTTGTTTATTGACTAGCTTCAGGATTGGTCACAAACCCTATCTTTCATAGAGTATATCTCCATAATTATAGTGAATCAAGAGCTGAAATTTTTACCAGAGGTACCTTGATATTTCTTCTCAATACCATAGCGATTTCACCATATGAATCATTCTAGAAAAAAATTTATAGCAAAAATGGTAAGATGACCTGAAAATAACATACCTTAGAACACATCACCAAAAGACTTCATCCTCCCTTGAAATCCGGTCTTGTTTTCTTCTTATTTCCTCTGAAATTAGACTTGTATCAAATGAATGTATAATGATGTTTATTTATACCATTTATTTCACTTTCTTTTAACATTAGGGCCAACCTGACACTTTCTTATTTTGTAATTCTTTTCTTTAATTATCTCTAGGGCCTACATGTACTTCCTTCTTCAATTCACTTTGTCATCTTCAAAAATTCATTTCTCCTCAACCATGAGGATCCACGTGATGTGCCACATACCACCGGAAAAAACATGATGTATACTATCCATCCATGGGTGTTGTATCTGCATGTTCATTTTCCTTCATGTCTAAATACCTTCATCAATCTTGCGGTCCAAAACCCATGACTAGGGTTGACATCAATGACAACAACCAACATTCCAACAATCTCCCCCTTTGCCATTGATGGAAACACTCATGCTCCCCCTATCATCATGATCCCAATTTCTCTCCCCCTTTGACATCAATGGCAAAGGTTATGGCCTCTCCCCCTGAGTTTAATGGCAAAAGGTAACCTTCTTCTTTGGGGTTGCTCCCCCTAAACATGTGGCACTCAATAATACTTCATCCTTATTTTTGGTATTTGGGACTTTTTATTTCTTGGAATCCTTTTGTGTGGCTTCTGTCTTCTCTCTCTTCTTCATGTCTAGGATGTATATGTTGCTCGGTCTTGTTATTGTAGTTGCAACCAATATTCTTGAGTTATTTTCTCTGATTTTACATTTTCGGGAGTCAAATGTAAGAGTGTATCCTTGATCACACATTTTAATAACACCGAGTAGATTATGATTCAAGTCTTTAACCAATAGAACATTCTTTTCTTTTACATTTTTTCTTCCAAGCTCTACTACACCTTTTCCAAGTATTTTGGCAGATGAGTCATCTCCAAATGCAACATTGCCACCCTTTCTCTTCAATCTGATGAATTTGCCTTGATCCCCGGTCATGTGTGAATAACATCCATTGTCTATGTAACATTCATCTTCTTCTTTACATTCTTCAGCGGTTAATGCTATTCAAAAATCTTCATTGTTTGGAATCTCTTTCCTTCTCCATACTATGGTTGGCATAGGGACATCTTCATTCATATATTTGCAATCTTGTGCTTTGTGACCAAGATAATTGCATTTGTAGCATACAATATTTTTGTCCATCAATGGGTAAAATGAATTATAACTTCTATTGACAAATCCACAATTATTTCCATATCTTTTGTTTACACCATTCATGTTTCTTGCATATTTTTTCCTTTCATTGATTCTGCAATTAATTGCCTTATGTCCAAAATTTTTGCAACTATAACAATGACCAAGAAAGAAATTTTGATACCTGGGAGTAAGTGACCTTCTTTGTGATGTAGTCCATATGGGTTCATGATCTACTCTTCTGTAGTTTCCTTCATACTGATTGAAGCTTCTTTGATTCTTGAAGGTAGGAGGTCTTCTTGGAAATTCATCTCTTTTGTAATCATTCCTTCTTTCTATTATCCTGGTCCACTTCTCATCAACTATCTGTGTAGCTCTTTATTCAACCTTCTTGTTGGTATTTTCATATTCTTTATATGAAGTTTCACCCATGCATCCAAGATGTGTTAATTCTTTTGGCACTTGAGATTTTCTTAAGCTCTTCCTCAATGAGACAACTTCTTGTTCAAGTTTCTCACAATCTTCTTCTTTCTTTATCATTTGGACCTTCTTTACTTATGTTATTCTTCTTGCTTCTTCAAGTAGAGTTTTCAAGGAAATGGTTTCTTCTCTTAGTTTTTGAAAGTCTTCTAATTGTTTCTTTAAGCTTATAACTGTCTTTTCATAACTACCCAATTCACTTCTTAGTTTTCTACGCATGTCTTTGAGCTTGCTATTTTCAATCTCAACATGCTTCAATTTTTTAAGATTCTCATCTTCTTGTTGAATCATTTCTACTTCATGATTTTCTTCTTCTTCATTGTCATCTCTTTCAATCCTTGGATGAGGACATTCAAATTCAACTTGTCCTACTCCTTCACAATTAAAGCAAAAGAACTGAACTCTATTTTCTTCTTTGAAATATGAGATGTTGTAATCTTCTTCAACTTCTTCTTCTTATTTTGCTTCTTCCCTTGCATAAATTTATTGTAGCTTGTCCCAAAGATCTTTTGCTGATGCACATGATCCCATCTTGGATTTCACTGAATCT
This sequence comes from Picea engelmannii, assembly GCA_009831015.1. Lineage (NCBI taxonomy): Eukaryota > Viridiplantae > Streptophyta > Pinopsida > Pinales > Pinaceae > Picea > Picea engelmannii. The sequence continues at coordinate 127,628 of ML806259.1, read as the reverse complement.
GTTAATCCATCCAGGATGGTATCTATTGCCAGTTTGTTGTTCCTTTTTTCTTCCTTCTGAGCTGCAGTCTTTGGTTTTTTCAAAGCATTGTATCCTGAAGCATCTGAGATCCAAACATCTTCCCCAAGATCTTTCAAGTAAGTTTCCATTCTATTTTTCTAGTATTCAAAATTTCTTCCATCAAATGGTGGAATCCCATTTGGAATGTTGCCTTCCATTTCTGCATAGGATCTTCCTTACAGTGGCTAAACTGTACTGAAGGTAACCCGCTCTGATACCAATTGTTGATACTGAGAGGAGGGTGAATCAGTATCAAGTACAATTTAAAACCTTTTTCAAATTATACTTAAACCGTTCAATTATATCCAATGAGAAATGAACAATAGTATAAGAGTTACACCAATACACCACAATACACCATGCACAATATATGAGAAATAATCAATAGTTATTGTTCAAGGGAAGTAATGACTTCCAAAGGTA
>ML806259.1:57474-107107 GCA_009831015.1 Picea engelmannii | reverse complement strand
GGAACAGTTACAATGGCGACCTGCTTAACGGACTTACGCCTTGGTGCAAGCTTCCACGCAGTAATTGTGGATTTACCCTCCAAGGAGCCCGAGTGATTTTGACCAATGTCTGCTCCAGGTACAGTGAGACTTCCCGTCACCGTGACCTTGTGTAAGAACCTAAAGATTATGGCCACTAAGGTTACCAATTCACAGTCAGCCCCTGGGCGGGAACAGTCGACAGTTCGATCCGAACGTACGGGCAGGGTATCAAGCTTGAAACCAACTAAGAAGCTTCCATGCAGTAATTGTGGATTTACCTCAAAGTGATCCCCATAATACGATCCAGACCACCCAATCAGTTAAACCACGGAGGGTTAGTCCCCGTAGCTTACCCGAATGCAACCTCGTGCGTAACCCTTGTGTGAGAGGGGGATCCCAGGAAGACTTATACGATAACTGGATTTACTCTCCCTAACTCAGGATACTAATTTTTGTTTTGAAAACTTTGGAGAGTTATGCTCACAGCCTAATCCAAAGTACTACACCTATTCTACTGTTGGTGGAGGATTCTAGCAAAGAAAAAGTTCTAGATAAATTTTAATTAGCGTTGATTTTTGTGGCTGTTCTTTACGCAAAGGGGTGCATGGAAGTGAAACGAATGGAATTTACGACTCAGACCCAAAGAATGCATCAAACATGATAAACAATCATTTCCTTTCGATGAACATCTAGCTAAGGGAGAGAGAGAGTTCTTTCACTAACAAGCACAACTACGGAATGCTCTCAAACAATTATTTTTCTCAATCAAATCCTGATGTAATGCAAACTTTTAAATGCCTTCTAATATGCTCAATCAATCATGAAGATATCTTTAATTGTTTGCGAATGAATGATGATCGATACAACACAATGCTTATCTTTGCCAATTATCTTCTTGGTATGAATCACAACCAAACTAGCATAAGCAAAAGTCACGCAAACAATACACCCTTCATGGCAATCAAAATGAAAAATGAAAGAAAAGAAACAATCAAAGAAAAGAAAACTTTAAACCCAAAAGCAAGAGTTGAAGAACAAATGATCTTGACTGAAAACAAGAAACAGAGGTCTGTAGACCTTTGATGACCTTCACCATGGTTTTGCTCAATTGAAGAGAAGAGAAAAGCAATGCATAGGTTCCAAGCTTTACTCAACAGAAAAACTCAATGAAAAATGGTGAAGAAGGCTACAAAATCTGATCAACAAGGTATTTATTCTTCAAAAAGATTAGATGTCAAAGATAAAAGGGAAGACAGATTGACTCACTAGATCACTCAGTAGAAGAGCCACAGAGGCAAACCCTGAAAATGCAATTGTGGATGGTTTTTTGGCCAAAAGGGGGCTGGTGCTCTGTTGCCAAGGGAAAAGAGCGTTATAGCACTCTGTGTAAGGCTAATAGAAGTGCTGGCACTCTGATAACACTAGGTTAGGGGCGCCAGGGTCTAAAAGTCCTAGAAATGTCAAAAAATTTCAAAAATTGAGATCTAAGCTTGATAAATATGCTGAATGTGACAAGGTAACGAGCCAATCAGCTCATGAAACTAATCAAAGAGGGGTAAACCAGGTCTGAAACAATCAAGGGGTAGAACAAGGTCAATGAGGAGAAAAATCCAAACAATAGGTTTCGATTCGAGGCTATCTCCCCAGTGGAGTCGCCAGTTTCTGTTGTAGGAAAATCTGCCTGCGGACAAGTAGATCACCTCTAAGGCTTGACCTTAACCCTAGACAGAAAAATGCTTAACCTGGACACTGAATTCCTTTCAAATCTATCTAAACTAATGCATGAGAAGGGAGGATAACAAAAGTACCTTTTAATCGACGTTCGTCCCTGCACGCTCCGAGTTGCGCTCCAATCTTTTTGCTCCTCGCTGAGGTCTGTGGACAAAACAAGATACGACCACTTCCTACTCTATTGACATTAGATTGAAAACAGATCTATCAATAAATGATAAGTTCATGTGATATCATACACAAACTAGAAAGAAACAGGCCAAGCGTGTCATATTAATGAGAATAACGACAGCAGTACTTACAATCGTAGATGCGAATGCGAGAGCTTCGTCAAGTTCTCTTCGTCTAACCCTTGCCTGAAAGATCCACAACCTGGATAACAACAGCTTCACTGATCACTCTCCTTTGGCTGACTGTCAGTTTCCTCCAAGATCATAAGTTTCATATGTTCAGTTCTTCCCCCTTATCAGCTATGTTCCAACACCACTTATGAGATCATAAGTTTGGTGTGATTCTCTCTTTTCAGTCCTCACTTATGAGATCATAAGTTTGACATTCTCTATTTTGCAGTCCCCTTTCACCATTAGAAAGCTTGCTTATATAGCCTTGGAGAGGCTCAACAATCTTGAGATATCCTTGGGGAGGTTGAGGATTTGCCTCCTTCAGTTGAGGATCTGCCCTAGGATCATGGTTGGACTAGGGATTTGAATCCAACTGCCTTCCAAGAATGAAAAGACGCTTCCCCCATTCATCTCAACAGCTTAACAACTTCCCAGAATAGGTAGCGCTCTCTCAAAAGGGCCATCAGAGCGCTGTAGCGCTCCCTAAAAAGGTTAAGGGAAGCGCCAGTGCTCCAAAATCTATAGCGCTCCCTCAAAAGGGCCAAGGGAGCGTTATAATGCTCCCTGACAGTGTAAGGGGGAGTGCCAACGCTCCTGGATAGTGTAAGGGGGAGTGCTCCTCTCCAAAACTTAGTTTTCGAGGTGCTTTCAGGTGGCAAAAGGTTTGCAAGCTTGTTGACTCATTTTTCCTCTTCCAAATCAGATGTTTGAGGTGTTTCAAGTGTCTTTCTCATGTCGTTATAGGCACGACATAGGCATCATGGCAGTATGCTTTGCTTGACACTTGCGATACTTGTGAGCAACATACGACACTTGCGACCTTGTGAGAAAAATGCGACACTTGCAACACTTGTAATGACGACACTTGCGACACTATCAAAGTGAGTAATTTTGATGTGTAACAATGGTTAACCCTAAAATAAGGAAAATAGGTTAAGTAACCTAGAAATGAGTTAAGTGACCTAAAAATGGGTTAAGTGACCTAAAGGATGAAACTATAAATAAGATAGCAATGGTCTCTTGTAGATCATCCTTTTTGTGGATCAATGGAGAGCTTCTTGTAAGAATATATTTTGGAGTATTGAGGGAGAGCTTCTTGTGAGAGATTCTTGAGCATTTTTGGTGTGGAACACTTGAGGATATTGAAGATCTATAGGTGACTGAGGTAACCAAGGATATCTAAGCTGAAATGCCGAGGAAAGTGAAGAAAAGAAGGCCAAAATGATTCAGATCCTGAAATTGATATGCAAGTGAGAAAACATAGCCTAGTATCTATGGTTAAAAATTCATCTTGTGGGTCTTTGTAGTTTGGGAGTTACACTCCGTGGAAAATAGGGTTTGTGGCTAGTCCTGAAACTAGTCAAAATCAGGTGTTTCGGGTAAAAATGTCATAACTTCTTCATAACAGATCCATATTCAGTGAGACCAATTATGTTGGTTAGATTACAGTCTGTAGTATGCTCTGTAATAGTTTCAGATCATTTCATCAAATATTTTGTGCGGGGCACGCTCTACAAGGTCGCTCTCTAGAATAAGCCAGAATTCAGCAAGGTATGTCATTTTTGCTATAACTCATTTTCTGAGAGGTTTCAAGTAGTGCCACTTGGAGGAATTGCATAAAACACACTGAAGAAAATTGCGTATCAGTTTCATATCTTTATTCATTACAGGTACAAAGTAATGATTATTTCAAGTTAGGGTTGTTAACTAATCCAAAACTAGTCATGGGTGAGACAAGCAGTTGATGAGTTGGCACATACATGAGGTGTATAGTTGATGATGTTGGTACATATTGATGAGTCATTGTTGATGATTAGTTGAAACATGATTGGTATATACTTGGTACATGTTTGGATGCACTTGTTTATGGTACAGTTTGATTACAGGTTGTTTGGCACAGGTTGGTGCATGGTTGATGCTCTTGTTTATGGTACAGATTGATATCTGTTGAGGATTGTTGCCTCATCTCAGTTGGTGCTGAGAATGTAAGCTGAGTCTTGCATATAGAGCTGGTGCTCTTGTAGAGTTGTAATCTATTTAGTTGTTGCTAATAAACCCCAAGGATTGTAGTCCGTAATAAAAATAAAATTGTACATACATCTTGTGTTCTTTGTGTTCATTGTGGTGATGACTTGTTGATGATATATTGCTGATATATTTTGCTGATATGTGCTCACATATAACTGGTTATAAATGACAACAATGGGTAATGAATAAATGTTGAATTCTAATTGATGAGTTTTTGTGCAAGAGGGAAGTTTTGGGAAAAAGAGCCCCACACTCATTCACCCCCCCTCTAAGTGTGGTAGGTGTGTCCAACATGTTTCATAATTAAGTCTTATATTTTATTGTTTACTCATATATGTTCAATTATGTGATCTTATAATCATGTTTGATATTTTTTTATTTACTCATACATTGTAATTATGCATTGAATGTTAAATCAATTAGGTAAGTACCAAGTCAAATATATGAATGTATATATTGAGCCTCTTATTGACGAGTTACTAGAGTTATGGAAGGGTGTCACTATGTATGATATCTCTAGAGCAGTAAGTGTGCAAAGGGAATTTAAATTGCATGCAATGCTTGTATGGACAAATCACGATGCCCCAGGGATAGCATATTTATTTTTGTCCATGGAACAACACTGAAAACAAACCGGTCATGATCTAGGATCTTTTCATTGAGTGAATTATAAAGAATTGCACTAAATGAGCATAAATTAAAGTGCACCATTAAAGAAGGAAAATCTCAATAATGAAGAGACATAAGAATCAAATCTGAACAAAAAAACTTGATAACAGAGTTCATCCGTAGTGGGCTACATCTCCGGGTCCTGCTCTCAAATGGGTAGGCTCTTTCATTAACTCAACAAAAGAGTTTGGAAAAATACTTAAGTATACCTCATTCTGAAATCTGTCAGTGTTTCATGGAAACCTGCACAGGAGATATAGCTAAAGCCTGCACAAACAAATCTTATCAAGAAAAGGAAGAGAGATACACAATGAAGAATGAGAATCAATGCATATTGTGATCTAATCAATGAGTGAGTTATCTTCACTCATATAGGCAATGACATCCTATAATTAAGAATGCATGCATAATAGTGATGGTCTAAGATTAGAAATTCTAAAATAGAACTAGTTAGTTAACTCCCACTGAACTAGTGTTACTCCTACCGAACTAGTGTGTCGAAAATAGAAATTTCTCCAACACCACACCTGAACATCAATATGGAGTAAAAAATGAGTCCTGGCTACTAGGCCATATTAGGTACTCATATACAATGCAACTAATGAACACTGAATAAAAGTGAGGAAAGAGGGAAAACCATGTGGGAACAAAAACCCCCCTCAAAAGATAATGTATCAAAAGAAGAAAATGGTAGCTGCTAGGCAATTGTGTTCTTCACTGCAAGATGATCCCACAAAGTCTGAAACTTCTACTCACTGAAAGTCTTCATGAAGATGTAGAAATCTTTATGGATCTAATGAAGTCCTTTGGAAACCTATCTAGCCTGGTACCTCTTGATCCTGTGGACCCATCTGCACCTGAAAATATTCCTTTTTGGTGGAAGTGGAACGAGATGCGAAGTTTGATTATTTAGGAGTGAGTCATACTCCTTCTGAATGGATTATTTCCATAATGGATTTCCCACAACCTTATTGTAGTTCTTCATATCAGTGGATTGAACTATATAGCAATGCATGGGCATCGCAGGTTCTGAAGCTGAAAGTACATGAGAAGACTCCTCATGCTAAGATCTATTCGTCCTCGAATCCAATGGATTCCATGCAAGGTTGCCCGTTGAATGAAGTGTGGTCTGTGCCTTCTTGGGATCTATTGAAGCTTCGATGATGGCTTCTTATCTAGCTATACTATCTTCTTATTTCCATGTATAGAATCTGAGTGTAAGGAATCATCTCTGATTTCTGAAACTGATGGAAACACACGAGTATATGCATGTTGTACTGAAGGTGCATGCAAAGTACTCTCCTTATGTGTAAGTAGAATAGAGAATTCATCGTCAGAAAACTTAGTGAATTTATACAACCTTGACTTGTGATTCACCTCACCAATTGCAATGATGGAATTGTCATGCATGTCAATTACTGAAACTGAATTTGATGTAAATTCAACATTTTTACATTTCTGAGTGATCTGATACACTGAGAGAAGATTCATAGAAAGCTTTGGAACATGGAAAACATTCTCAAAAATTCCATTGTGGAGTTCCACTCTCCCTTCTCCTGCTACTGCTACTCAAGTATCATCCCCCGTGAGAATAGGGGGTCTTGAGCATGGATTCAAGGAAGAGAAAACTTCCTCTCTCACTACCATATGATGGGATGCACCAGAATCTACAATCCATGAATCAAATGAGGAATTAATTTCAACCAGAGCATGATGAATACCTTTCTTAGGAGAAGGATCTTCTTCCTTCTGCTTCTTGACTCCTTTTGGAATGAAGTTTCCAAGGTTGTTCTGCTGAAGTGCATGTGCCATAAGATTGATCTGTTTTTTCATGCATGTGGATTCTTCACGATTCGATTTATTGCAGGAAGTGCATTGTTTTCCCTTCTTCTTCTTAGAATCTGAAGAGTCTTTGGAACTTGAAGAATCAATAAAGGGTTTGGAATATCCCCCCTTCTCGTTCTATTTGGATGACCCTTTTCCATCATGCATGGTGAGTGCATGTGCTTTTGGATCTTTCATGAGGCCCATATGTATGAGTTTTGTGTGCTCTTGTGTAAGAGACTCAATGAACTGAGCCAACGTAGGCATTTTCCAATTTGTTCCAAAAAGACATCTACCAGAATGGAAATTGGAGATATATACAGCGTATTCTGGTCCTAGATTGGCCAAGATTGTTAGAATAAGTTGTTTCACCCAAGCTCAAAATCAAAGATTTAAATTTAGTAAATAAATCTTGTATATTATCAAAACTTTTAGGGTCTAACGTATTCAACTCTACCTCAAGCATATGACCTCGTATCTCATCCTGCTTTCCAAAGAGTCCTTCCAAGGTGATCTGGATCTCGTTTGGAGTCTTGCATGCAACAACATGAAACCATAAATTAGTGGAGATTAAATCAAGAATTATTCTTGTGGCCTCATGCTTATGGTTCGCCCATCTCATCTTCTCAATCGTTGATGTAGGTTCTGTTTCTGTTTCCATTGTCAAATTATATAGTCCTTTCCTTCTGAGTTGGAATTATGCCTTGGGATTCTAATCAAAATAATTGTATGGTGTTAGGATTACCACCAAGTTTGACTATATAATAGTTGTCCTTTCCATCTCTTCCACTGTTTCTAAGAAACTCTAAAAATTTACTCTCAATCTTCAAGTGAAAAATTAAGAAATCACGACAGAAAGGGCACTTTAAGTGAAAATTTGTATCAGTTTCAGGAGACGATATTCTAACTTAATTTATGAGAAAACAGTCAGGAATGTCACCAAATGAATGAAAACCCACTTGCATAATGGGTCGATTTACTTCTTACGCGACCCGTTTCCTCAAAAACTTAATATTTTGGGAGCAATGAATGTAGAAAGGTATGACCATGGATTCGTATAAGTTTCAGAAGGCTATGTTTTGGCTTACTTTCTGAGCAAACAGTGAGGAATCGAGCCAAACGGTTAAAAACCCACTTGCAGAATGGGTTGATTTACTTCCATTGTAGGTTGTTTCCTCAAAACATTAATAATTTTGGAGACATAACTACTGAAAGGTATGACCACGGATTTAGCTCGCCAAAACTCCGATTTTCCTTATTCTTTGGCTTGTCTGGCTTGCTCCAAGAAACATTGCTTTGATACCATGTCAGTGTTTCATGGAAACTTGCACAGGAGATCTAGCTAAATCATGCACAAACAAAGCTTATCAAGAAAAGGAAGAGAGATACACAATGAAGAATGAGAATCAATGCATATTATGATCTAATCAATGAGTGAGTGATCTTCACTCATATAAGCAATGACATCCTATAATTAAGAATTCATGCATAATAATGATGGTTTAAGATTAGAAAGTCTAAAATAGAACAAGTCAGTTAACTCCCACTAAACTAGTGTTACTCCCACTGAACTAGTGTGCCAAAAATAGAAATTTCTCCAAAAAAATCAAGCTGCAGAAATAATGCTCAGATCGGAAAACAGACAACACCACTGAATTTGTGGCTTCGAATTACCCAAAAATGACTGTCTCCATGCCTCGATCTGACTCTGGCACTCCCAGGCCCAAGAAGAAATTTGTCTTGGTTTTCATGCCCCTCTACAACCTGTAATTAATGACTATGTTGCATTGAAATGCATGCCCAAGGTCATACCGCACACATGCCTTCCTCCCATGGGTCGACGGACTTAGCATTTAGGTAATTAATGTGGTTGTTGATAATAATAAAGGTCGTTGGCCTGTTGGTTTAGGCGTGAATGTAAAGGCGTATAGTGGGGAGGAGGTCCCGGGGTCAAACCTGTAGGCCTCCCCCTTTTGGTTTTAATTTGCTGTAATATATATATATATAACCCAAATTTGTTCTGCCAATTTTGGCAGTGGCTCTATCCAGGTCTCCAACAGTTAGAATGCGACGAAGTTTGGCATGGTCCGGCAGATTTGGCGGACCCGCCAATCTTCTATTTTTTTTTTTTAATTTGGTCACGGGTTGTCATTGTGCTTTTTACACCTGCCACGTGGCAGCCCCTGATTGGACCACATGGTAGCCTCCCATTCGGCCATGTCGTCCTCATCCATGTCAGCACCACATCATCATTCCACATCACTGTTCCACATCATCATGCCATGTCATTATATGAATCGTACAGACTGCCACATGGCACGATCCTATTGGTCCACAGAACGGTTGAAAAGTCCCAAAAATGGGTGACACGTGGTAGCCTCTAGTGCTACCACATCACCATGCTGACATCAGCATGAAACATGTCACCTTCTTCTCTTGCCACGTGTGTTGTACGAATGATGAATTCATCTGTACAGATGCTGACGTCAACAATACAGATGCTGACTCATCCCCTGCTAACTTGGCTACGTTGATCAAACTTTGACCATGAATTCTTTCAATCTGTAACTTCGTTTAACGAGTCGTTTGCGTCGTTAGAAATCTTGCAATGCGCTCTTTTCAATAATTTCATTTTCACTGAGTTTTGGATCATGCCTTCCCACTGATAGCTTTTTGGACCACCAAAATATTTCATCAGTCAACAGGTAAGTAAGGGAAGAGTCCCCTCACTTTGTCCTTTTCAATCCACTTTTCCTTGCTTGGATGTGTGTCCTTTAAGCCTACTCAAAGATAATCAACATCACCCCTGTGTGAAGTCCTCATCCTTCTATCCAGGATGATATCTTACTGTAAGTCATCCAAGTACTCAGGTGCAAACTCATCAACTTAAGGTATTGAAACTTCCTCATCTTGATCCATGATCATCGGAGGCTCAAAAATTTTCAAATTCTCGGTGTTCACAACTGAGTAAATCTGCATATAAGTTGGAAGATTCAGACAAAAAGCATTCATACCACTTTTCTCCAAGATAGAGAAGGGTCCATAACGAATGGGCTTGAGTTTATTTCCTTCACCCTTAAATATCTTTTTGTTGATGTGAATCCATACCTAGTCTCCAACCTAGAACTGATGGTCAAACTTGTGCTTGTCATGCCAAGCTTTATACTGTGCTTGAATTTTCTCCAAATATTCCATCACTGTCTGGTGCATCTGCTGGATCCTCTAGATTAAATTGCAGTCTCTTTCCTCTATTCGTTCTTCATTCACATCGGCATCTCTCCCATACATCAAGTCCAAAGGAACCTTGGGTAAGTACCTAAACATGTCTCAAAAGGTGAAATCTGAGTGGATGAATGTAAATCTCGGTTGTAAGCATGTTGTACATAGGGTATCTGTTCATCCCATAACTTGGGATGCTTTTTGCAGTAACCTCGAAGTAAAAGTACCACTGTTTTGTTTACCACCTATGTCCGCCCATCGGTCTGTGGATGGAAAGCAATTCTCCTCTTCAATTTGGTATCCATCATCCTCCACAAGCTAGTCCAAAAGTCCCCAAGGAATCGAGTATCTCTATCCAAGACAATGGATGTGGGTAACCCAAAGTGAACCCAAACATGTTGAAAGAATAGTTTAGCATTCTTCTTAGCAGTGATCTGCTTTTTACATGGCATCAAGATACACATCTTGTTGAACCTATCCACTACAACATACAAATATTTATGACCTCCTTTGGTCATTGATAAACCCCCTAAGAAGACTGCTATGAAGACTTCTCTGTCCTCTGTTCGTTCTTCATTCACATCATAATCTCTCCCATACATCAAGTCCAAAGGAACCTTGGGTAGGTACCCAAAACATGTCTCAAAAGGTGAACTCTGAGTGGAGGAATGAAAATCTCGGTTGTAAGCATGTTGTACATAGGGTATATGTTCATCCCATAACTTGGGATGCTTGCTGCAGTAGCCTCGAAGCAAAATTACCACTGTTCTTTTTATCACCTATGTATATCCGTCGGTCTATGGATGGGAAGCAATGCTCCTCTTCAATTTGGTTTCCATCATCCTCCACAAGCTAGTCCAAAATTCCCCAAGGAATCGAGTATCTCGATCCGAGATAATGGATGTGGGTAACCCAAAGTGAACCCAAACATGCTGAAAGAAGATATTAACAGTCTTTTCATCAGTGATCTGCTTTTTACATGGCATCAAGATACACATCTTGTTGAACCTATCCACTACAACATACAAATATTCATGACCTCCTTTGGTCATTGGTAAACCCCCTACAAAATCCATGGATATGCTTTCCCATGGATGGGATGAAACACAAAGTGGTGAGTATAGCCCCATTTTTCTATTAGTGGGCTTACAAGTAGAACACATCACACACCCCTTTACATATTTAGTTACAATTACTTTCATTTGAGTCCAGTAACAAAACCTCTACAAATGAGCCATAGTTGTTCCTACCCCGAAATTCCCAGACACAAGAGAAGTGTGAGCATTTCATATTACATGGACTCATTCACTTGTAGGAATACATAGATTTCCAAGATGGTAGAGTAGTTTTCCCTGTAGACAATAGTTATCTACCTCTGCACCATGGGTTAGCTTCTTATATACTTCTTTAAAATATTCATCGATGGCATATTGTTCTACATAGATATCATGAGATAAAGAAGTATTCTTCAAAATAATAGAAGCAACAATAGGATGTCTAGAAAGCATATCGGCTACCTTGTTACTTGCACCCTTTTTGTACTTGATTACCAAATTAAATTGTTGTAGAAAACCCATCCATCTGTATTGTCAAGATTTTTGCAGTTTGGTCTATTCTTGGAGATACTGTAAGGGCTGGTGATCTGTATGTATGATTGTTTCATTCCCTAACAAGTAGTGCTTCCATTTCTTTACACTTTGGACTAATGCATACAACTCCTTATCATATGTAGGATAGTTAACAACAACTTGGTTAAAAGTTTCAGAGTGGTAACAAAGAGGCTTACGATATTGCATCAATACTGCATCCATGGTGTATCTGCTGGAATCTTTCTCTATCTCAAAAGGCTGTTGAATATTTGGTAGTGCTAATACTGGTGTGGTACTGATCTTCTCCTTCAAAGTTTCGAAAGATTTTTGTTGCTTTCCTTCCCACTGAAAAGTGTTCTTCACACTAGTTAAGTCATGCAAAGGAGCTGCTATGAAAGATAAGTTTGAAATGAACCTCCTCCAATACTAGACTACACCTAAGAAGATTTGGACCTCAATTACACTTTTTGGCTCAGGCCAATTTACAATTACATCAATTTTTAATTTTCCTTCTCCTACAATATGACCTAACTAAACAAGTGCAGTCTTTCCAAATTCACATTTAGACAATTTCACATACAACTTTTCCCTTTGCAAAGTATCCAATACTTGCTTTACATGCCTCACATGTTCATCCCAAGTCTCTCTAAAAATAAGAATGTCATCTAAATACACAATCACAAAGTCATCTAGGAAAGGCTTGAATACATCATTCATCACATGCATGAAAGTTTCTGGAGCATTACAAAGCCCAAACTACATAACTAACCACTCAAACAATCCTTGTTTGGTTTTAAATGCATTTTTCCATGCATATTGTTTTGTGACCCTGATTTGATGGTATCCACTATGCAAATACAACTTAGTGAAATAAAAAACATTATTCAACTGATCAAGTAAATCATCTATACTAGGAAGAGGGTATTGTTTTTTCACCATGATTTTATTGAAGGCCCGATAATTGACACACATTCGCCATGTGCCATCTTTTTTTGGCACCATCACGATTGGAGAATAACAATGAGATGAATTGGGGCTGATGACCCCTTGTTCCAATAAGCCTTGTACCTTCTTCTTGATCTCCGTCATCTCCACAATCGACATCCTGTACATGCCCACATTAGGAAGAGGAGAATCCTATTGAAGATGTATCTCATGTTGGATTTCCCTTTTAGGAGGTAATCCATCTGGTTCCTGAAAAATATCATCATACTTAGAAACAATATCAATTAATTCCTTTTTATGAGAAGGATCACATCCTTGCAAGGCATCAGATGTCCCAACATCTTTCTCTCTTATGACCATGAGTACATATCTCTTATTAGTATTCACGAGTCTTTTCATTTTCCCTACACTAACAAGTGTTGTATTTACCCTCATGCTGTAAGAGCTAACAATATATTCCACTCCCCCCTTAGTAACGTGGTATTTTTTCTCATGATGAAAGAAGACTGCTTTTCTATCATAAATATAAGGACTTCCCAACACTATGCCACATATATCAAGTGGTACAACATCCAAATCCACTTCATCAATCAACTTTGAAGAAATAACAAATATGACTCTACATTTTTTGGTGACAATAAGTTTTTCTTTATTACATACCCAACCAAGAGGATAACGATTCAGATGTGGTTTTGTTTCAAGAACCATCTTATATAACCCAAAGTTGTTCCGCCAATTTTGGCGGTGGCGCTATCCACGTCTTCAATGGTTAGAATGTGACCAAGTTTGGTGTGGTCCGCCAGAATTGGCAGACCCGCCAATCTTCTAATTTTTTTTCAAAATTTGGTCACGGGCTTTCATTGTGCTTTTGCCACCTTCCACATGGCAACCCCTGATTGGACCACATGGCAGCCTCCCATTCAACCATGTCATCCTTATCCATGTTAGTGCCACATCATCATGCCACGTCATTGTATGAACTGTACAAACTTCCATGTGGCACGATCCTACTGGTCCATGGATCAGTCCAAAAGTCCCAAAAATGGGTGACACGTGGTAGTCTCTAGTCTTACCACATCACCATGTTGACATCAACATGAAACGTGTCACCTTCTTCTCCTTCCATGTGTGTTTTATAGATGATGAAGTCATCTGTACGGATGCTTATGTCAACAATATAGATGCTGACTCATCTCCTGCTAACTGGGCTAGGTTGATCAAACTTTGACCATGAATTCTTTCAATCTGTAACTTCATTTGACGAGCCATTTGCATTGTTAGAAATCTTGCGACGCGCTCTTCGCGATAATGTAATTTTCACTGAGTTTTGGGAACTTTGAATTTTTTCCCTTTCGATTTCTATTGAGGTCATTATGAGTGTCCTGAGTTTCCTCTGTGAGTTATGAGTTGTTCTTGTCCTTATCTGGATCCTTTTTGGATCACGCCTTCCCACTGATAGCTTTTTGGACCACCAAAATATTTCATCAATCAACAGGTAAGTGAGGTAAGAGTCCCCTCACTTTGTCCTTTTCAATCCACTTTGCCTTGCTTGGATGTGTGCCCTTTAAGCCTACTCAAAGATAATAAACATCACCCCTATGTGAAGTCCTTGTCCTTCTATCCAGGATGATATCTTCCTATAACTCATCCAAGTACTCAGGTGAAAACTCATCAACTGAAGGTATTGAAACTTCCTCATATTGATCCTTGATCATCGGAGGCTCAAAAAGTTTCAAGTTCTCCACATTCAACATTGAGTAAATCTGCATATAAGGTGGAAGATCCAGACAAAAATAATTGGTACCACTTTTATCTAAGATAGTGAAGGGTCCATAACGAATGGGTTTGAGTTTATTTCCTTCACCCTTAAATATCTCCTTGCTGATGTGAAGCCATACCTAGTCTCCAACCTAGAAATGATGATCAAACTTTTGCTTGTCATGCCGAGCTTTATATTGTTCTTGACTTTTCTCCAAATATTCCATGATTGTCTAGTGCACCTGCTGGATCCTCTAGATTAACTTGCAGTCTCTTTCCTTTGTTTGTTCTTCATTCACATCGGCATCTCTCCCATACATCAAGTCCAAAGGAACCTTGGGTAGGTACCCAAAACATGTCTCAAAAGGTGAACTCTGAGTGGAGGAATGTAAATCTAGGTTGTAAGCATGTTGTACATAGGGTATATATTCATCCCATAACTTGGGATGCTTGTTGCAGTAGCCTTGAAGTAAAAGTACCACTGTTTTGTTTACCACCTATGTCCATCCATCAGAGTGTGGATGGAAAGCAGTGCTCCTCTTCAATTGTGTATCCATCATCCTCCACAAGCTAGTCCAAAAGTCCCCAAGGAATCAAGTATCTCTATCCAAGACAATGGATGTGGGTAACCCAAAGTGAACCCAAACATGTTGAAAGAAGAGATTAGCAGTCTTCTTAGCAGTGATCTACTTTTTACATGGCATCAAGATACACATCTTGTTGAACCTATCCACTACAACATACAAATATTCATGACCTCCTTTGGTCATTGGTAAACCCCCTACAAAATCCATGGACATACTTTCCCATGGATGGGATGGAACACAAAGTGGTGAGTATAGCCCCAGTTTTCTATTAGTGGGCTTACAAGTAGAACACATCACACACCCCTTTACATATTTAGTTACAATTACTTTCATTTGAGTCCAGTAACAAAACCTCTGCAAATGAGCCATAGTTGTTCCTACCCAAAAATTCCCAGACACGAGAAGTGTGAGCTTTTCGTATTACATGGACTCGTTCACTTGTAGGAATACATAGCTTTCCAAGATGGTAGAGTAGTTTTCCCTGCAGAAAATAGTTCTCTACCTGTGCACCATGGGTTAGCTTCTTATATACTTCTTTAAAATATTCATCGATGGAATATTGTTCTACATAGCTATCATGAGATAAAGAATTATTCTTCAAAATAATAGAAGCAACAATAGGAGGTCTAGAAATCATATTAGCTACCTTGTTACTTGTACCCTTTTTGTTCTTGATTACCAAATTAAATTGTTGTAGAAAACCCATCCATCTATAGTGTCAATATTTTTGTATTTTGGTCTGTTCTTGGAGATACTGTAAGGGCTGGTGATCTGTATGTATGATTGTTTCATTCCCTAACATGTAGTGCTTCCATTTCTTTATGCTTTGGACTAATTCATACAACTCTTTATCATATGTAGGATAGTTAATAACAACTTGGTTAAAAGTTTCAGAGTGGTAACAAAGAGGCTTACGATATTGCATCAATACTGCACCCATGGAATATCCGTTGGAATCTGTCTCGATCTCAAAAGGCTATTGAAGATTCGGCAGTGCTAATACTGGTGTGGTACTGATCTTCTCCTTCAAAGTGTCGAATTTTTTTTTTTCTTTCCTTCCCATTGAAAAGTGTTCTTCACACTATTTAAGTCATGGAAAGGAGCTGCTATGAAAGATAAGTTTGAAATGAACCTCCTCCAATACTGGACTGTACCTAAGAAGCTTTGGACCTCGGTTACACTTTTTGGCTTAGGCCAATTTACAATTACATCAATTTTGGAAGGATCAATTTCTAATTGTCCTCCTCCTACAATATGACCTAAGTAAACAAGTGCAGTATTGCCAAATTCACATTTAGACAATTTTACATACAAATTTTCCCTTTGCAAAGTATCCAATACTTTATTTACATGCCTCACATGTTCATCCCAAGTCCCGCTAAAAATAAGAATGTTGTCTAAATACACAATCACAAAGTCATCTACGAAAGGCCTGAATACATTATTCATCACATGCATGAAAGTTTCTGGATCATTACAAAGCCCAAACGACATAACTAACCACTCAAACAATCCTTTTTTGGTTTTAAAGGCATTTTTCCATGCATATTGTTCTGTGACCCTAATTTGATGGTATCCACTATGCAACTACAACTTAGTGAAATAAACAACATTGTTCAACTGATCAAGTAAATCATCTATACGAGGAAGAGGGTATCGATTTTTCACTGTGATCTTTTTTAAGGCCCGATAATTGACACACATTCGCCACGTGCCATCTTTCTTTGGTACCATCACGATTGAAGAATAACAATGAGATGAACTGGGCCTGATGACCCCTTGTTCCAATAATCCCTGTACCTTCTTCTTGATCTCTATCATCTCCACAATTGACATCTTGTACATGCCCACATTAGCAAGAGGAGAATCATGTTGAAGATGTATCTCATGTTGGATTTCCCTCTTAGGAGGTAATCCATATAGTTCCTAAAAAATATCATCATACTTGAAACAATATCAATTAATTCCTTTTTATGAGAAGGATCACATCCTTGCAAGACATCAGATGTCCCAACATCTTTCTCTCTTATGACCATGAGTACATATCTCTTATTAGTGTTTATGAGTCTTTTCATTTTCCCTTCACTAACAAGTTTTGTATCTACCCTCATGCTGTGAGATCTAACAATATATTCCACTCCCCCCCTAGTAATGTGGTATTTGTTCTCATGATGAAAGAAGACTGCTTTTCTATCATAAATATAAGGACTTCCCAACACTATGCCACATATATCAAGTAGTACAACATCCAAATCCACTTCATCAATCAACTTTGAAGAAATAGCAAATATGACTCTACATTTTTTGGTGACATTAAGTTTTTATTTATTACATACCCAACCAAGAGGATAATGATTCGAATGTGGTTTCATTTCAAGACCCATCTTATTGAAAAGTGCTTCATATATTAAGTTTACTTGGGAACCTAGATCACATAATGTATCTATCTTAGTGTGTTTATATACAACTCTTATGTGAAATAATTCATTCCTCTTTCGTTCATCATTATGAGATTCATTATTAGAACTTGAACTAGCATGAAGGGAATATTTACCTTGTACTCCAACCGCTATGATCTTTCGTTCATCCCCTGAATTGGAACCAAGATCTTATTGCACTGTAGAAACGATTTTTGTATTCCCCTTTCCACCGAATTGTTTTGGTTTATTCTATGGATGCAGTTTCCAAGAATGTTCATCATCGTGACTGCTTTTCTTGTAATGAGTGCATGATGGCTTTCCTCCTTCTCTCATCACCGTGGCGGTATTCTTTTCCATCCGTTTAAACTTCTTGAAAGGTTTATGTGGGAGATTGGAAGGTTTCTTGATGGGATCTTCTTGAAAATGCTTCCCCCTGTTCTCAAGGTGAGTGGCTTTCACACAAACTTCGTCAAGACTAATGGGGTTAAAGAAGAGAAAATTATGACGAATATAACTGTGAAGTGCACCAATATACTACATTAAAGTTTCATAAGAATCCAAAGGAATTTTTAATGCAAGAGATTTCTTTCTAAATTCTTTTGTGAAACTTTGTATAGTTTGACCTTTACTTTTCCTTAAAGTTTTCCATTCCATCATTGCTTTATGTAAATACCCTAATGGATAAAATTGCTTCCTTGTCGTTGATTTAAATTCTGACCATGAGGAAAGAAAATTACCACACTTACTTATGTTCTGAAGCTTGCTCTCCCACCATACGAGAGTGGTGTCTTTTAACCAAAGAGAATCCAACTTCACTTTAACTTCCTCTTCATAAATATGTTGAACAGGACAATATACTTCAACTTGTCAGATCCAATTATCTATCTTTTCAGGATTAACATCTCCATTAAACATAGGTAAAGAAAATTTTACATAAAGCTTTAATAATGGTTCTTAAAAGAGGCTTTATGGCTAGAATGATGAGAATGATGAGAATGCTCAGAGGAAGAAGAATTATAAATTGAAGTTGAAGATGGAGGCTCAAGAGGATCTCCTCCAGTTACTTGGTTTACCGAAGCATCATCATCAGCATGTGCTTCCTTTTTCTTCCCTTTCTTCTTCATCCTCTTCTCGTAATCTCCATACATTCATTCGACCATTTCTGACATGCGATAAAAAACCATATGAAATTTTTTCTCATGTTCATCACACTTGTCTTACTCTACCATTTTCTTCCTTCGGGATGCACGATCAACTTCGGGATTGAAAGTCTTAAGATTTATTTCACCCTGCTTATGCTTGGCCCTAGTAATCATTCACACTCAACAATTCAAGTCAAAGAAGACTGCTCTAATACCAACATGATCTGGGATATTTTCATCGAGTGACTTATAAAGAATTGCATTAAATGAAAATAAATTAAAGTTCACCATTAAAGAAGGAAAAACTCAATAATAAAGAGACATAAGCATCAAATCTGAACACAAAAACTTGATAATGGAGTTCGTCCATGGTAGACTACGTCTCTGGGTCCTACTCTCAAATGGGTAGGCTATTTCATTAACTCAACAAAAGAATTTGGAAAACTACATAAGTATACCTCATTATGAAATCAAGCTGCAGAAATAATGCTCAGGTCAGAAAAAAGACAACACCACTGAATTCATGGCGTCTAATTACCCAAAAATGATTGTCTCCATGCCTTGATCTAACTCTGGCACTCCCAGGCCCAAGAATAAATTTGTCTCAATTTTTGTGCCCCTCTGCAACCTGAAATTAATGACTTTGTTGCATTGAAATGTGTGCCCAAGGCCGTACCACACACGTGCCTTCCTCCCATGGCTCGACAGACTTAGCATTTAAGTAATTAATGTGGGCATTGATAACAATAAAGGTTGTTGGCTTGTTGGTTTGGGCGTGAATGTAAAGGCGTATAGTGGGGAGGAGTTCTCGGGGTCGAACCCGTGGGCCTCCCCCTTTTGGTTTTAATTCGTTGTAATATTTATATATATATATATATATAATCCAAACTTGTTCTGCCAATTTTTGCGGTGGCACTATCCAGGTCTCCAACAGTTCGAATGAAACAAAGTTTGGCATGGTGTGCCAAATTTGGTGGACCTGCCAATCTTCTATTTTTTTTGAAAATTTTGTCATGGACTGTCATTGTGGTTTTTCCACTTGCCACGTGGAATCCCCTGATTATGCCACATGGTAGCCTCCCATTTGACCACATCATCCTCTTTCATGTAAGTTCCATGTCATCATGCCACATCATTGTGCCACGACATCATTCCATGTCATTGTATACACTGCCATGTGGCACGATCCTATTGGTCCACGGATCGGTCTGAAAGTGCCAAAACTGGGTGACACGTGGAAGCCTCTATTGCTACCATGTCACCATGTTGATGTCATTATGACACATGTCACTTTTTTCTCCCGCCATGTGTGTTGTATAGATGCTGACGTCAACAGTACATCCCCTGTTGACTGGGCTAGGTTGACCAAACTTTGACCGCAAATATCTTTTAATCTGTAACTTTGTTTGACGAGGCGTTTGTGCCTTTAGAAATCTTGCGATGCGCTCTTTGAAATAATTTCATTTTCACTGAGTTTTGGGAACTTTGAATTTTTTCCCTTTCTCTGTCTGTTGAGCCCATTTTGAGTGTCCTAAGTTGCCTCTATGAGTTTTGAGTTGTTCTTAGCCTTCTATGGATCCTTTTTGGAACATCTCATTCCATGCATGGTATTTTTTTTTCTTGGAAGAGGCCAATTACTTGGTGAAACATTGACTTGTCATGACAAACACTCTAATTACTTGGTCATTTTTTCCATGCTATCCCAGAGGACATGGTTATAAGTGGAGGCCATTTATTAATGTTGTGAGATACAATACATGCAATGAATTATGGATCCTAATTTTAACATACCATTTGATTGGTAGGGACCTCAAGAGCTTCCTAATTCTATCCCTATAAATCCCCTATAAGTGACCTTCAACAAACAAAAAATTGAGTTCCTTTGTTTAACATGTTGTCTACTCCATTGTCTTCATTTCCCCTAAAAAATTCTAATGACTAACTTTCCCATGTATCTTATGGCCATATATATGAGTCAAATTCCCATTTTGAAATAGGCCACTTGCATCATATAACATTGTCCATTCATGCCGAAGGATCCAATCAATAGGTCATTTTTGTCATGCTTTCCCTAGGTACATGGAGCTTTATTAAGGCTACTTGGTCATGATGAAACACATGAATTACAATTATAAGGAGGATTAGAGGCCCAAATTCAAGTATTGAGCACAACAAGAATGATCCTTGGGGCCTAAGCCATGAATTAGGGATGAAGAACTAAGGATTTAGTCCCTAATACATGATTCATGGGGATTAGAGGTTGTGCATGCGGCTTTGAATGATGTTACATGGTTTGAAAGTGAAATGTATGCCCTATAGGAGGATTATAAATCAAATTTCAAGGATTTTTCACAATAGAAATGGTTCTTATAGTTCAAGCCATGGCTTGGGGTTGAAAATATAGGATTTAGTCCCCAATCCATGATTTTGGGGCTCATAAGACATATATGAATCCCTAGACTATAATATAGGCCCTAGAGGTGAAATATTTTCTTTACAAAGGGAAAATGAACTTAATTTCAAGGCTAGTATGAAACATGGATGGTTCTTGTGGTCCAAGACATGGGTTGGGCCAAAAAATAGTTATTTATATTATTAATGTTTTTTGGGCTAAGAATCCATATACAAGGCCCTAAACTATAAGACATGCTTTGTAGATAGGACATTTTTTTCCCGAGGGTGGAACACAATCCAAATTTGAAGGAGTAGGTGTAAAAATGATGGCCCAAGACCTAGTTTAAGGCTATAAACCATGGAGTGTTCCCTTAATCCATATATTTAGGTCCTAATTGTAGATCTACATGGCCTATTTTTGGAGTTACAAAAATTGATTGTATCTTTAGGGACTAACAGGGATCCAATATATGTCCTAATTAAGGAAATTTGTATTTGAACCTATGACCTCCAAGTAGTATACACATATTCTTAACCATTAGGCGCACCTAAATTGGTGTATGAGAACCCCTTATTTGTGGGACAAGGGACCCCCTTTGTGCAATGATTTGACTACTAATGCATACAAAGGTATACATACCCTACCCTCCTCTATATTTGAGCTTATAACCTCTTACGACAAAATAGATGTTATTAAATATTCGATATGATAACAGACTTATCTCTTCGTTATATGTTTCATTATTATATATATATATCTGCGAGACCCGTATCAAAAGTCTCAGGCCTTTGAAAGACAAGGTTTCCAATTTTGCGACTCTCTTATTTCTAGCTAGTCATTGCCCGAGCAATCAGCTAGGAGCCTATTCAAAATTCTCTCAGAGAACTAGAATTAAATGCTCTGCTTTTCTGTGTAGTGATAGTTATTACTATCTTTAAAGTTATGGATCATTCTATGTCTTTTAAATAAGTAAGGGATGATGAATGTAGTACTTCTGAAAGTATCCTTAGCTCCATGTTCTCTGATAAAGTTGTTGAAAGGTATTTAATTATGGCACATTCTAATCCCATAACTTGTCTCGTGATCCACCACATGCCCTCCATTGAGACATTAGATCCTAGACTCCAAGACGTCTATAAAGGTATGAGACCACCTGGATCTCCCAAATATGGATTGGGTTACATAGAACAGTGTGACAAAGTTATTCCAACCTGCAGATTTGATAATCCCATACCCCCATCTCTCCAAAGACTAAATATTTCTTAAATCCATAAATTTCACTCTATCATGACGGGATGTCCAAAAAACACCATCAAAGAAAAATGGATAAAGAAAATGCTAAATTGGGATCTTTTTACTCATCCAGAGTCAAAAGAATTCAATCTATCCATCCCTAATGAGGAAAAAACTCGGTTGTCTCAAGAATGGCAGACATTTATCTCCAAAAACAATCTTTGGATTTCTTTCTATGTCTAGAAACAAAAATTGCAAAATCCAACAGTCCAAATGTTAGAAGCAGGAAGTCCTTCTAGACATGAATGGAAAAATCTGGAAGGAAAACCAGTAGAATCAACATCCACCTTCCTGCCTTTCAAAGGCATTATCCTTGAACATGGCAGCAAACAAGATAGAGTTGTTCCTCTTATGTTGGCAGATGAAGCTACCCAACTATATGGTTTAGAAAGAAAAGTACAGTCTGTGTCTGAATAGATAAACTGAACTAATACAGCCTTGAGAGGAATGGCTACTCACACTTTTGTAACAAATGATTATGCCCGAAAAGGAAAAGTCATAGATATACAAGTTTCTACAAACATAATAGTCCAGTCTGTAAACCAATTAAACAACAGAGTAAAGGACATTACTGAGTGTGTTGAAAAAACACAAGAGTTAGTAAATCATAAAACTGATGATTCTGCTAAAAATAACAAGGAATTAATGGAAGGATTAGGAGAATCTTTTTCAGTAGTGGGAAAAACTCTCTTAAAAATACAAGAGAAAGATACCCATCCTGATAAAACAATTCCCCGGTCTTTTATTCTTCCCCACACACCCATATCTATCATTTCTCTTGTATATATCCAAGAAGAAAAAGAAATGCAGAAAAAATTCCCAACTCATTTTCCGACAGAAAACATTGATCCCTCTTCCTCTACCAATCCAAATATTTCCCTAGTCTCCATCCAACGCCCTTAATATGAAAATATATCTCATCATATGAGAGACCACCAGAACCTGATCTTCTTGGAAAATTAAAAATGTCTGATTCTCAGTCATTTGGTGAAGAATGGTTTCTCGAATGGAATATAGATGGTCTGTCAATTGGCCAGATTCGTCAATTGCTTGATAGAATGTATTTTTCTTACAAAATAATGTGTATGAAAGGGAAAACTAAAATAGAGGCATGCAAATCTTTGATCCAATGCTTCACAAGAACTTTGAGTAAATGGTGGGAAATTATCTCATCTCCAATAATGATAGCAAAAATGAAAGCATAAGTACTCAAATATGACCAAGGAGATGTAGTTTATCACCTTAATGGAACACCACAGAGTAATATGATTGGATCCCTTACCACACTAATCTTAGAACATTGGTGTGGGACAGAAGAAGAGATTGTTGACAAACATGAACTGATATTAATGAATATCAAATGTAGAAAGATGTCTGAATATGAAGAATTCCACAAAGAATTGACCCAAAGGATATATGAAGTAAAAGATAGCCAGAATCTTTTGTGGAAACAAGTATACCTTGCTGCCATCCCTAGCAAATTTGTTGACTATCTCAAAATGCAAGATATCTTCAAATTACCTTATGAAATGTATACTTGGGGCGAAATTTACTCACTCATCACCAAAGCCTTGATAGGATTATGTACAAATATGAAAGTCCACAAGTCTATCCAGAAATTGTCTCATCTACCAGATAGTAAATCTATCTGTGAAAAATATGGACTATATCTGGCTGACCTTGTCAAGCGGAGAAATAAGGAAAATAAGCACCGACACAATATGAATACAACAAAAAATAGATGGAATCCAGCCAGAAAATACATGTATACACAAATAACTCACTACTTTAATTTAGAAGATATAAAACTAAAAACACATTTTGCTCAAGAAAGACAGAAAGTACAATGCTGGCTATGTGGTAAATCTAGACACATTGCAAGCTCATGCCTAGAGGGAAAAACTTCAATAAATTTCAAAGGGAAAATATCTAAACAAAGGGTCAGAGAAGCACAACAAAAGGACGACATAGAAACCAAGCAACAATTAACAAATAGAACACAATGTAACATGTGTGGAGCAAATGATCATACCACAAACCAATGCCCACACCATCCTTTTGTCAAAAGAGAAGAAGTTCATCTTCTCCATGAAGGTTGTTTCTCAGAATCAACCGATACTTCAGAATTTGAGTATGCTTAATCCGATGAAGAAATTTTCATGGCTCATCATTGCCATTGCAATGATCCTAACTATTGTTTATGTGAAAATTCTTCTAGTTCAGATTCAACATCAGACTCTCCCAAGCACAGAGAAAAAATAAAAGTATGTATGTGGTAAGAAACAGGTGATCAGGATGCTCAAATGCTAACACAGATCAAATCTTTACCAGAAGGGGAAATGAAGAAAGGTCTTCTAGAATCCTTTTTAAAAAAAATGGCCTCTGAACAGAAACAAAAGGATCCAAGAGTTTCTTCTTCAACAGGTGCGAATCCTTTATTTTTAGATGCTTCATTTCAAGGAAATGCCAATTCTTTTATCAAGCATAATAAGGAGACTAATTATGCTATAGATTGTGTCCTAGGAACTCCTTTTCTTGCAGTTGTTGAACCACATGGGTCAGCAAGAACATCCTTAGGTCATCCAGCCTATTATCTCACCATCCCTAGTCTTATAAGCAATGGTCCTTCTGTCAAAAAAATAATTATGTTCATTTCAAAACCATAGATAAATATTGTCTTTTGCCCAACCACAAGTCTTATCATTATAGAAACAAGGGATGATTTGAATAATAGACTAGCAACAAAGCATATTGATGATAACCTTAGATGGATAGAATATCATCAAAATTGGGGACCACACTAGGAATTGCGTTGGTCTCAAGTGATTGAGTTTGGGCTCCAAGGATTCTCTTCCAGTACTAGCATACATGTAATTAAACCTCAACATATTATAGGAATAATGCACCAGGTGCCAACCCTTGCAACCAGAGAAAAATTGGTAGAAATGGGAGATATAACCAGACTACGCTCTACATTCAGGAGATTGTATTTTTAAAATCTACAACAATGGCAGACTATACCAGACCATTCTTATTTTGTTATCAACCGAATGATATCTCTACAGTCTTGGCCACAACAAGATCCTTCTCAAAGACTTTTTGAAATCAATTATCATCAATACAAGGCTATGTGGGACCACATGTGTTTATGGAGCCATAGATATAGATATTATTACTGCATGATGAAATTTTCAAGGAATTTCAGAAATAACACTAATCTTGAACCAGAATGGCTTGAAGCATGGTGGAAAAATTTTGGTTTAAACTCAAGTGCCATTCATCCAGATGTCATAGAAACTTGGCAAATTGTCCACCAAGTAAATCTGTCAGATAATGTTCATCGTCTTGGCCAAATCTCCAATACTAGTTTCATGAACATGTTCATAGATGAAAAGCATCCTTGGGTCATCAGAATCAAATATGTCCTTCAACAAGAAGAAGATAGCAATGAAGACCCAAATATGTACCAGGAGGTTTTTACACAACATTGGGATCCATATCATTTTAACCATTTTCATGATCAGCCTGTTGAATAAAGGTTATTAGTGGGACCTGTCCACTATCATTTCTTACTGGCCAATAGTGGTGTCAGTCGATTTCCGTGGGTTCACGATACGAACTCCACTTTGTACAAACTCTTGTCATTTATCTATCGCAGGGAATCTTGGAAACACAGAGCACTTCTCTGGCATTTGGCGTGGTTTGACCCGCATTTCCATGGTACTTCCAAATACGTGGAAAGATGATTAGAACATTGGTTAGATGGCTCTTGCATGTTCTCTCCGCCAAGTATACAATAAATCTAGAAATTAGATTTGATTCTGAGGGGAATAAGTCAAATGTATTTTCAAAAAATGATTCCTTTCTCCAAAAACTTGTATAAAGGAGAAGGGAGGTTGATAGCAAGGGTCTCATTTTTTAGTCAGTCTGAGTCTTCTAAGCTCCCTCTCTTTGAGCTTTGAGTCTTTCTTTTAAGTTTCTTTGATAAGCCTGCGTTATTTTGGCTCGGCCAACACAAACCTAAAGTGGAAGAAGCATTTAGTTTTATTCTATCTATCTGTGTGTAATGTTTTGAGAGAGAGCAGCTTGTGCTCAAATTCAAGTCTATAAACCCATGTCGTTTTGTCTCATATAATACAAATCAGCTTCCGCATGTTTATCTCTAAAAATTGTCTATTCTCTTGTCTGTGTATTTTTCTAATTCTGTTTGCCTACTAAAGCGATTGTCGGAAGTTCACTGGAGGTTGGCGCCCGAAATTTTACTGAGAAGATTTTCGGAAGTTCACTTAGGTCCTGAAGAGCATTGTGGTAATTCCCGCTACGTAGGTGGCTGCTAAGGGCAGTAAGGAATTGGGTTGTTCGAAGGTTCAAGCAGGGATTTGCTTGGGTTCACCTAGGGGGGTGCCAAGTTCAATATTATATCAAAGAAGAAATCATCTGAAGCATAAAAGCAAAGACAAGCAAGAAAAAAAAGTAAGCAAAATAAGAAAAGACAACCTTTCAAGCTTCATTCTTCGTTGGAGGAAGCCTCTGTGTTTAAAAAATGGTATCAGAGCCAAGCCTCATTTTGACCCGGGTATGATAACAAACTTATCTCTCTGTTATATGTTTCATTAATATATATATATATATATATATATATATATATATATATATATATATATATATATATATATATATATATATATATATATTTGCAAGAACCGTATCAAAAGTCTCAGGCCTTTGAAAGACAAGGTTTCCACTTTTGCGACTCTCTTAGTTCTATCTAGTCATTACTTGAGCAGTCGACCAGGAGCCTATTCAAAATTCTCTCAGAGAACTAGAATTAAACTCCCTTCTTTTCTATGCAGTGATAGTTATTACTATCTTTAAATTTATGGATCGCTCTATGTCTTTTAAAGAAATAAGTGATGTTGAATGCAGTACTTCTGAAAGTAGCCTTAGCTCCATCTTCTCCAATAATAATGTTGAATGTTTAAACCAGGCCAATATATAAGTAGTTGAGTCACAACCTCAAGCCACATGGAGATTACCTGATATCTCTCCCAACCAAGTATATAGTGATTTGAGCGCGTGTCATCTCTGTTCCATTACCAGAGTTTTTGTCAAAGAATCAATCAACCGTATCCAAGAAAACAATGATGTAAGTCAAACCATTTCCTTACTCAATGTTAAAGAAATCCAATTTGAAGCAAATAAACATAAAACAAACTATATTCATTTTGGTTGTATCCGAGTAGGCATCAATGCCTTAGTACATAAGGGAATAGATGCCTATGCCCTCTGCACCGTCCGAGACATGACTCACAATAAATTTATCGACTCTCTCATTGGTGGCATTCTTGCACCCTTATCAAGTGGACCTGTATAATTTGACTGTTATCCAAATTTATCGGTCTATAATTTTGATGAAAACCTTGAGGATATTCTTAAACTCCAAATCCGCACCACTGGCTTTGACATGCGTAATACTTGCACTAATATTTCTATCCACTCTCGTGGTTTCTTCCGACATACCAACACTTTATACCCTGCTATGTTACATCCCAGCCAAAATTCTCAATCCACTACACTCATCCTTACTAACCCTGTCAACCAAAAAATGGAACATCAACTCATCAAATGGGAAAACCTCTCTTTTCCCTCTCATTGGGTTATAGACATTCCCCAAAACCCCATCCAACATACCATCACCTCTGAACACATACAAGAATCACCTTCTTCTACTGTGATCTCTTTCCCTCCTTTAAAACAAAGCTTGCATACTAAGCATGGTGGACTTTCTACACCTTCTCCACCATCTACGACTTTGTGCTTACATCCCTCTCTCCAACCTCTAGCTTCCTCACTAGGATGAGTCCCCTACTCTATCCAATGCTTAGATTGTCACAAATTGGTAACTCTTTCAATCCTATCCAGAACCACAGAAGACAACCAAATCCAATTTGAACACCAATTCCATAATCCAAGAACAAACTTTCATCCTCCCAGCTCTACGACAAAAGATCCTTGTCCACACCCTCAATGTTCAGAAATTCCTTTTCCCCATGACAATCACATGCTAATGATAACCTCTCCTTCTCCCGACCTATACATTTCCCCTTTCCATTCTATTCTAGAGGATTTAAAAAGACCAGCAATACCAAAAATAAAAAAATTCCTTACCCTAATGAGAGGGTGCAAGAAAAATCATGTAAAAGAAGATTGGATAAAACTCATGCTAAATTGGGATATCTTTACTCATACTAATGCTGAGAAATTCTCAAAATATACAACAGACAAAGAAAAAATAGCTTTGTCAATAGCATGGAAAAATTATATGAAAGAAAAGAATGTTTGGATTTCCTTTTACGAGTGGAAAGCACAACAAGAATTTCGTGGCACATTCTGCAGAAACCAGTCAGCAAGAAAAATCCTTTCCCCTTTTCTCATATGACCTATCCTCACCCCACTTGTTTCCTGCCCTGTCCAAACTATATCCATCTTTGATCTGGGCAAAGGAATTAGCAAGATAAAAATAGACATTAAAAAAGACACAATAAAAGAAGATAAGCAACAAATTTTGTCCATTGAACACCAAAAATTCCATGTCCTTCTGGATATCATGATCAAGGGAAAAAGGTTTTGGCTCAAAACCTTACTAGATACTGGTTCTGATCTAAATATTCTAAACAAAGAAATAATTCCTGTCCAATTTTGGCATAAGACCCAACAAAGTGCTATCGGTTTGGGAAACCAACCTACTCAACTACTCTATGAAATAGCCGAAGCAACTTTATGTTTCCAACATTATTGTCTATCCTTAAAATTCCTGTTAATAGAAATCTGAGTTGCCTGCATTCTTGGCACTCCCTTCTTTATTGTTGTTGAGCCACATGGTTTTGCCAGAATACCCAATAAATCTCCTGGTTATTTCATCAGTATTCCGTCCCCAACCAAAACTTCAAATATCTCTATCCAACTCCCCTTTGTGTCTATACCCAGGATATCATCGCATATCCACACAGTCCAGAAAAAAGTACTAAAAATAGAAGAATTGAAAGGAAAAAGGACTGAGCTAAGAATTAAAGATAAAATTTCCCAGAGCCATATACAACAACAGATTTTAGAACTCCAGAAAGAATTTGAAGAAAAGGTATGCTTATAAAATCCCATTGCATTTTGGCACCATAAAAAGCATGAAGTAGAAATTCCTTACAAAGATTCATATAAAGGAACATCATGCAAAAGTAGAGCTATCCCTATGAACACAGAATACCAAAAGCTTTGCTCTGATGAAATACAAGGTCTACTCCATAAAGGACTTATCAGAGAATCTATTAGTCCATGGAATTGTTACGGATTCTATGTAAATAAACATTCTGAACAAGTAAGAGGAATCCCTAGATTGGTCATCAACTACAAACCTTTGAATATGGTATTGGCTGGTGAAACATACCCTATCCCTAACAAATCCAGTTTGGTGACCATAATTGTTGGAGCAAAGGTCTTCTCTAAGTTTGATCTAAAATCAAGTTTTTGGCAAGTGGCCACAAAAGAAGAAGATAAGTTCAAAACTACCTTCAGTGTTCCCACAAGACACTATGAATGGAGTGTCATGCCCTTTGGATTGAAAAATTCCCCTTCCAAATTTCAGAGAGTCATGGATGATGCTCTAAAACAATACTTTGATTGGTTGATTGTTTATATTGATGACATCCTAGTATTTTATTCCTCTGTTGAACAACACTTCAAACATCTCAGAAAGTTCTTGCAGATTATCCAAAAGGTTGGATTAGTATTTTCAAAAAAGAAACTAGAACTATTCAAAATAGAGATAAAGTATCTTGGGCACATCATAAATAATGGTGAATTGGTCCTCTAGAACCATGTTGTTGAATTTGCAGATAAATTCCCAGACAAAATTATGGACAAATTACAACTACAAAGATTCTTGGGAAGGATCAATTATATAAGCCATTTTTATAAATACTGTACACAAGATAGAAATTTGTTGAATGGTAGGTTGAAGAAAGTAGCAAATCCTTGGACAAACACACATACCCAAGCAGTCAATAAAATCAAGGCAAAAGAAAAAATATTGCCACTTCTTCATATATCTGACGATGATATTTACAAAATTGTTGAAACAGATGCTAGTAATCTTGGATGGGGAGTTGTACTCAAACAAATCAAAATTTATAATGGCATACAAACATAATGAATAGTCCAGTTTGCCTCTAGTCTCTGGAAACCTAGTGAGAAAAACTATTCTGCATTAGACAAAGAAATAAAAGTTGCCTTGAATGCAATACACAAGTTTAAAATTTTTCTTATCAATAAAATGTTTTTGTTAAGAATAGATGTTGCAGCCGTGAAAAGAGTTTTGAACAAAGAAGTTAAAAAGGCCAATGATTCAAGTATGCTTGATGGTAGAATTTATTCAGTAATTTTGATTTTTATATAGAACATATCAAAGGTACATCTAATAATATTCCAGATTTTCTAAGTTGAGAACATTTGCAATCTCATGCAATGATCATCTTTGTTCATTGGAAAAATGGCTCAGAAGTCTTAACGTCTATTCCTGATATTCTCAGTTGGGAACAATACAAAGAAGAATGGAGGTCACATTGGGAATTAAGAAGCACTCGTATCATAAATTCAAAAAGTTTACAATGCCCACACAGAATGGTCCCTGAGGTTCGAGGAAGACCAACATCAAATGTTCTACTCCCCGTCATCACCAGAGTAGCTCAAAAGGCATATGAAGCTCATGATGCTTTAAGCAATACCTTCCATGATATTGATCTTATTTGGGAAATCCACAACCACAGAGGACCAAATCAACAATACTATTGTTTTCATAGACCAAGGTTGTTACTATAGTGGCCTGAAAGAAATCCTAGCATCTATTTTCCTGACAGTGATTATGATTATTCTCGCTACAAATATTTATGGTGGGATTTCTTACAAAAAGAAAATGACCTAACCCTAATCAAGTTTGGAAATGTAAACACTGCCACATCAAGAAGACCTCCAATTTGGCTAGCTGAATGGTGGGAAGCATTCAGAGTTAAGAAAAGTGCAATTGATCCAGAATATGTTCCATGAGTACTCTCCCACTTCACAGAGTACAAAACCTCTACCAATATGGACCTAATGATGGATAAATCTTATGTAATTTTATTTTAAATCACCACCAATGGGTCAATAAAACCAAAACTTCCATCCAAATGATGAATGGACAAACAATCATAGTATGCAATTGCTATATGAAGATGTGGGACACATTGAGATATGAAGAAAAATTTAATACTCACATTAAAAATGACTAATAATTCTATCATGTCTTACTGGCCGATAGTGGTGTCAGTCGATTTTCGTGGGTTCACGTTACGAACTCCACTTTGTACAAAATCTTGTCGTTTATCTGTTGCAAGGAATCTTGGAAACCCAAAGCACTTATCTGGTTTTTGGTGTGGTTTGACCTGCATTTCCAAGGTACTTCCAAATACGTGGAAATATGATTAGAATCTTGGTCGGATGGCTCTTGCATGTTCTCTCCACCAAGTATACGATAAATCTAGCAAGTAGATTTGATTATGAGGGAAATAAGTCAAATATATTTTCAAAAAATGATTCCTTTCTCCAAAAACTTGTATATAAGGAGAAGGGAGGTTCATAGCAAGCATCTCAGATTTTAGTCAGTCCTAGTTTTCTAATCTCCCTCTCTTTGAGATTTGAGTCTTTCTTTTAAGTTGCTTTGATAAGCCTATTTGATTCTGGCTCGGCCAGCACGAACCTAAAGTGGCAGAAGCATTTAGTTTCAATCTATCAATGTGTGTGTAGTGTTTTGAGAGAGAACATCCTGTGCTCAAATTCAAGTCTGTAAATCCATGTTGTTTTGGCTCATATAATACAAATCAGCTTCCGCATGTTTATCTCTAAAAATTGTCTATACTCTTATCTGTGTATTTTTCTATTTCTATTTTCCTACTAAAGCGATTGTCAGAAGTTCATTGGAGGTTGGTGCATGAAAGTTCACTGAGAAGATTTTCGAAAGTTTACTTAGGTCTTGAAGAGTTTCATGGTAAGTCTTGCTATGTAGGTGGCTGCTAAGGGCAGTAAGGCATTGGGTTGTTCAAAGGTTCAAGCTAGGATTTTCTTGGGTTCACCTATGGGGTCACTAGGTTCAAGCTGAGATTGCAGAAGAAAACATCTGAAGAAGAAAAGCAAAGACAAGCAAGAAAAACAAGCAAGCAAAACAAGAAAAGACAACCTTTCAAGCTTCATTCTCCGTCGGAGGAAGCCTTTGTGTTTACAAAATAACATTTTGTAAACAAAAAGGATTCCTCCGACAGAGAATGAATCTTGAAAGTTTGTCTTTACTTGTTTTCCTTGCTTGTCTTTGTTTTTCTGCTTCATATGCTTTCTTCTGCGATCTCAGCTTGAACCTGGTGACCCCCTAGGTGAACCCAAGAAAATCCCAACTTGAACCTTCAAACAACCCAATGCCTTACTGCCCTTAGTGACCACCTTCCTAGAGGGACTTACCACGATGATCTTCAGGACCTATGTGAACTTCTGGCAATCTTCTCAGTGAAATTTCGGGCACCAACCTCCAGTGAACTTTTGACAATCGCTTTAGTAGGCAAACAGAAATAGAAAAATACACAGATAAGAGAATAGACATTTTCAAAGATAAACATGCGGAAACTAATTTGTATTATATGAGCCAAAATGTCATGGGTTTACAGACTTGAATTTGATCACAAAATTCTCTCTCTCAAAACATTACACACATACTGATAGACTGAAACTAAATGCTTCTGCCACTTTAGGTTTGTGTTGGCCAAGCCAGAATCACGCAGGCTTATCAAAGAAACTTAAAAGAAAGACTCAAAGCTCAAAGAGAGGGAGCTTAGAAGACTCGGACTGACTAAAAACTGAGACCCTTGCTATGAACCTCCTTTCTCCTTGTATACAAGTTTTTGGAGAAAGGAATCATTTTTTGAAAAGACATTTGACTTATTCCCCTCATAATCAAATCTACTTTCTAGATTTACTGTATACTTAGTGGAGAGAACATGCAAGAACAATTCGACCAATATTCTAATCATCTTTCCACGTATTTCTAAGTACCTTGGAAATGTGGGTCAAACCACACCAAAATCCATAGAAGTGATCTGGCTTTCCAAGATTCCCTGTGACAGATAAACGACAAGAGTTTGTACAAAGTGGAGTTCATATCGTGAACCCACGGAAATCGACTTACACCACTGTCGGCTAGTAAGACATGATAGTGGATAGGTCCCACTAATAACCTTTATTCAATAGGCTGATCATGAAAATGGTTAAAACGATATGGATACGAATGTTGTGTAAAAACCTCCTGGTACATATTTGGGTCTTCATTGCTATCTTCTTCTTGTTGAAGGACATATTTGATTCTGATGACCCAGGGATGCTTTTCATCTATGAACATGTTCATGAAACCAGTATTGGATATTTGGCCAAGACAATGAACATTATCTGATAGATTTACTTAGTGGACAAATTTCCAAGTTTCTATGACGTCTGGATGAATGGCACTTGAGTTTAAACCAAAATTTTTCCACCATGCTTCAAGCCATTCTGGTTCAGTATTAGTGTTATATCTGAAATTACTTGAAAATTTCATCATGCAGTAATAATATCTATATCTATGGCTCCATAAACACATGTGGTCCCACATAGCCTTGTATTGATGATAATTGATTTCAAAAAGTCTTTGAGAAGGATCTTGTTGTGGCCAAGACCGTAGAGATCTCATTCGGTTGATAACAAAATAAGAATGGTCTGGTGTAGTTTACCATTGTTGTAGATTTTGACAATAAAATCTCCTGAATGTAGACCATAGTCTGGTTATATCTCCCATTTCTACCAATTTTTCTCTGGCTGCAAGGATTGGCGCCTGGTGCATTCTTCCTATAAGATGTTGAGGTGGAATTACATGTATGCTAGTATTGGAAGAGAATCATGGGAGCCCAAAATCAATCCCTTCAGACCAACGCAATTCTCAGTGTGGTGCCCAATTTTGATGATATTCTGTCCATCCAAGGTTATCATCAATATGCTCCGTTGCTGGTCTATTATTCAAATCATCCCAGGTTTCTACAATGATAAGACTTGTGGTTGGGAAAAAGATAGTATTTATCTGTGGTTTTGAAATGAACGAAAGTATTTTTTTGACAGGAGGACCATTGCTTATAAGACTAGGGATGGTGAGATAATAGGTTGGATGACCTAAGGATGTTATTTTTGACCCATGTGGTTCAACAACTGCAAGAAAAGGAGTTCCCAGGACACAATCTACAGGAAGATCAGCGAGGAGGAATTTCATACCAAGGGAACATTGGTCAAACCATACTAATGCCTTTGGAACTTCAAAGCTAATATTGGTAGAAACATTTCCCAGACCTACAACAAAATATTTACTACGGACCCAGTATTTAGAAGGGATCAAATCTTGATTGAGTAAATTCATTTCAGAACCATTATCTAACAGAGCATTGAGGAAGAAGATTTCTCCTTCAATTTCTATAATGATTTCAACATGGTATTTATGGTATTGGATAGTCAATATTTTCATAGCATATAACCCTTGTAAATGGTTGGGATCGTGTCTGGCGATGTGTAGATTATTTTCTTGTTCATTGGGACATCTTCAAGTGGAGGAGGAGATTATGTCACTTGTTCTTTTAGAGCTTTTATTTCTTTGTGAGCCCAAGAATCAACTTTATATGAATCTTCAGAAGTTTCTTCATATTGATTAAGCTTGAGGTGAAGTTCTGCAACTTCTTTCTATAGATAAAATACTTCTTTATCCAAATCAATCAAAGAAGGATGTTGGAGCTTGGTCTCCTTATTATCCCTGAAAAAAACTTGGTATTTCTTTCAAATGAAGCATCTAAAAATAAAGGCTTCGTACCTGTTGAAGAAGAAACTCTTGGATCCTTTTGTTTCTGTTTAGAGGCCATTGTTTTTAAAAAGGATTCTGGAAGACCTTTCTTCATATCCCCTTTTGGTAAAGATTTGATCTGTGCTAGCATTTGAGCATCCCAATCACCTATTTCTTTCCACATACATACTTTTATTTTTTCTCTGTGCTTGGGAGAGTCTGATGTTGAATCTGAACTAGAAGAATTTTCACATAAACAATAGTTAGGATCATTGCAATGGCAACGATGAGCCATGAAAATTTCTTCATGAGATGAAGCATACTCAAATTCTGAAGTATTTGTTGATTCTAAGAAACAACCTTCATGGAGAAGATGAACTTCTTCTCTTTTGACAAAAGGATGGTGTGGACATTGGTTTGTGGTATGATCATTTGCTCCACACCTATTACATTGTGTTCTATTTGTTAATTGTCGCTCAGTTTCTATGCCGGCCTTTTATTGTGTTTCTCTAGCCCTTTGTTCAGATATTTTCCCTTTGGAATTTCTTGAAGTTTTTCCCTCTGGGCATGAGCTTGCAATGTGTCCAGATTTACCACATAGCCAACATTGTACTTTCTGTCTTTCTTGAGCAGAATGTGTTTTTAGTTTTATATCTTCTAGATTAAAGTAGTGAGTTCTTTGTGTATACCTGGATTTTTTGGTTGGATTCCATCTATCTTTAATTTTCTTCATATTGTGTTGGTGCTTGTTTGCCTTCTTTCTCCACTTGATAGGGTCAGCCAGATATAGTCCATATTTTTCACAGATAGATTTACTATCTGGTAGATGAGACAATTTCTAGATAGACTTGTGGACTTTCATATTTGTACATAATCCTATCAACGCTTTGGTGATGAGTGAGTAAATTTCACCCCAAGTATACATTTCATAAGGTAAATTGAAGATTTCTAGCATTTTGAGGTATTCAACAAATTTGCCAGGGATGGCAACAAGGTATACTTGTTTCCACAAAAGATTCTGGCTATCTTTTACTTCATATATCCTTTGGGTCCATTGTTTGTGGAATTCTTCGTATTCAGACATCTTTCTACATTTGATATTCATTAATATCAGTTCATGTTTGTCAACAATTTCTTCTTCTATCCCACAACAATGTTCTAAGATTAGTGTGGTAAGGGCTCCAATCATATTACTCTGTGGTGTTCCATTAAGGTGATAAACTACATATCCTTGGTAATCTTTGAGTACTTATGCTTCCATTTTTTCTTTCATTATTGGAGATGAGATAATTTCCCACCATTTACTCAAAGTTCCCGTGAAGCATTGGATCAAATATTTGCATGCCTCTATTTCAGTTTTCCCTTTCATACACATTATTCTGTAAGAAACATACATTCAATCAAGCAATTAGCGAATCTGGCCAACTGACAGACCATCTATATTCCATTCGAGAAACCATTCTTCACCAAATGACTGTGAATCAACCATTTTTCCTTTTCCAAGAAGATCAGGTGCTGGTGGTCTGCTCATATGATGAGATATATTTTCATATGAAGTGCGTTGGGTGGAGACTAGGGAAAGATTTGGATTGGTAGAGGAATAGGGATCAACGTTTTCTATTGGAAAATGAGATGGGAATTTTTTCTGAATTTCTTTTTCTTCTGGGATATATATAGGAGAAATGATAGATATGGGTGCGTGGGGAAGAATAAAAGACTGAGAAATTGGTTTATCGGGATGAGTATCTTTCTCTTGTATTTTTAGGAGAGTTTTTCCCACTACTAAAAAAGATTCTCCTAATCCTTCCATTAATTCCTTGTGATTTTTAGTAGAATCATCAGTTTTCTGCTTTACTAACTCTTGTGTTTTTTCAACACAATCAGTAATGTCCGTTACTCTACTGTTTAATTGGTTTACAGACTAGAATATTATGTTTGTAGAAACTTTTAGATCTTTGATTTGTCCTTTTCAGGCATAATCATTTGTTACAAAAGTGTGAGTAGCTATTCCTCTTAAGGTTGTATTAGTCCAGTTTATTTGTTCAGACACAGACTGTACTTTTCTTTCTAAACCAAATAGTTGGATAGCTTCATCTGCCAACATAAGAGGAACAACTCTAGCTTGTTTTCTTCCATCTTCAAGGATAATTCCTTTGAAAGGCGAGAAGGTGGATTTTGATTCTACTGGTTTTCCTTCTAGATTTTTCCATTCATGTCTACAAGGACTTCCTGCTTCTAACATTTGGACTGCTGGATTTTGCAATTTTTATTTCCAGACATAGAAAGAAATCCAAAGATTGATTTTGGAGATAAATGTATGCCATTCTTGAGATAGATGAGTTTTTTCCTCATTAGGGACAGATATATTGAATTCTTTTGACTCTGGATGAGTAAAAAGATCCCAATTTAGCATTTTCTTTATCCATTTTTCTTCAATGGTGTTTTTTGGACATCCCATCATGATAGAGTGAAATTTATGAATTTCAGAAATATTTGGTCTTTGGAGAGATGGGGGTATGGGATTATCAAATCTGTAGGCTGGAATAATTTTTTCACATTATTTTATGTAACCCAATCCATATTTGGGAGATCTAGGTGGTCTTATACCTTTATAGACGTCTTGGAGTCTAGGATCTAATGTCTCAATGGAGGGCATGTGGTGGATCATAAGACAAGTTATGGGATCAGAATGTGCTAAACGTAAATACCTTTCAACAACTTTATCAGAGAACATGGAGCTAAGGCTACTTTCAGAAGTACTGCATTCAACATTCCTTACTTCTTTAAAAGACATAGAGTGATCCATAACTTTCAAGATAGTAATAACTATCACTGCACAGAAAAATAGGTCGTTTCATTCTAGTTCTCTGAGAGAATTTTGAATAGGCTCTTGGCCGACTACTCAGGCAATGACTAGCTAGAACTAAGAGAGTCGCAAAATTCAAAACCTTGTATTTTAAAGGCCTGAGACTTTTAGAAGACTTGGAAAGACTAAAAACTAATACCCTTGTTATGAACCTCCCTTCTCCTTATATACAAGTTTTTGGAGAAAGGAATCATTTTTTGAAAAGACATTTGACTTATTCCCCTCAGAATCAAATCTACTTTCTATATTTAATGTATACTTGGTGGAGAGAACATACAAGAACCATCCAACCAATATTCTAATCATCTTTCCATGTATTTGGAAGTACCTTGGAAATGCAAGTCAAACCATGCCAAAAGCCAGAGAAGTGCTTTGTGTTTCCAAGATTCCCTGTGACAGATAAATGACAAGAGTGTGTACAAAGTGGAGTTCGTATCATGAAACCACGAAAATACACTGAAACC
This sequence comes from Picea engelmannii, assembly GCA_009831015.1. Lineage (NCBI taxonomy): Eukaryota > Viridiplantae > Streptophyta > Pinopsida > Pinales > Pinaceae > Picea > Picea engelmannii. The sequence continues at coordinate 68,890 of ML806259.1, read as the reverse complement.
ACTGTTAGCCAGTAAGACATGATAGTGGACAAGTCCCACTAATAACCTTTATTCAACAAGCTGATCATGAAAATGGTTAAAACGATATGGAACCCAATGTTGTGTAAAAACCTCCTGGTACATATTTGGGTCTTCATTGCTATCTTCTTCTTGTTGAAGGACATATTTGATTCTGATGACCCCAAGATGATTTTCATCTATGAACATGTTCATGAAACCGGTATTGGAGATTTGGCCAAGACGATGTACATTATCTGACAGATTTACTTGGTGGACAAATTGCCAAGTTTCTATGACGTTTGGATGGATGTCACTTGAGTTTAAACCAAACTTTTTCCACCATGCTTCAACCCATTCTAGTTCAGAATTAGTGTTATTTCTGAAATTGCTTGAAAATTTCATCATGCAGTAATAATATATGTATATGTTTCTCCATAAACAAATGTGGTCCCACATAGCCTTGTATTGATGATAATTGATTTCAAAAAGTATTTGAGAAGGATCTTGTTGTGGCCAAGACTGTAGAGATCTCATTCAGTTAATAACAAAATAAGAATGGTCTGGTGTAGTCTTCCATTGCTGTAGATTTTGACAATACCATCTCCTGAATGTAGATCGTAGTTTGGTTATATCTCCCATTTCTACCAATTTTTCTCTGGATGAAAGGGTTGGCTCCTAGTGCATTCTTCCTATAAGATGTTGAGGTGGAATTACATGTATGTTATTATTGGAAGAGAATCCCGGGAGCCCAAACTCAATCCCTTTAGACCAATCCAATTCCCAGTGTGGTATCGAATTTTGATGAGATTCTATCCATCCAAGGTTATCATCAATATGCTCTATTGCTGGTCTATTATTCAAATGATCCCAGGTTTCTATAATGATAAGACTTGTGTTTGGGCAAAAGACAGTATCTATCTGTGGTTTTGAAATGAACGGAAGTATTTTTTTGATAGGAGGACCATTGCTTATAAGACTAGGGATGGTGAGATAATAGGTTGGATGACCTAAGGATGTTCTTGTCCACCCATGTGGTTCAACAACTGGAAGAAAAGGAGTTCCTAGGACACAATCTATAGGAAGATCAATGAGGAGGAATTTCATACCAAGGGAATATTGGTCAAACCATACTAATGCCTTTGGAACTTCAAAGCTAATATTGGTAGAAACATTTCCCAGACCTACAACAGAATATTTACCAGGGAGACAGTATTTAGAAGGGATCAAATATTTATTGAGTAAATTCATGTCAGAACCAGTATCTAACAAAGCATTGAGGAAGAATATTTCTCCAGTTTCTATAATGATTTCAACATGGTATTTCTGGTATTGGATAGTCAATATTTTCATAGCATTTAACCCTTGTAAATGGTTGGGATCATGTCTGGCAATGTTTAGATTATTTTCTTGTTCATTGGTCACATCTTCAAGTGGAGGAGGATATGATGTCACTTGTTCTTTTAGAGTTTTTATTTCTTGGGGAGCCGAAGAATCAACTTTATATGAATCTTTAGAAGTTTCTTCATATTGATTAAGCTTGAGGCGAAGTTTTGCAACTTATTTCTTTAGATAAAATATTTCTTTAGACAAATCAGTCAAAGAAGGATGTTGGATCTTGGTCTCCTTATTATGCTTGATAAAAGACTTGGTATTTCTTTCAAATGAAGCATCTAAAAATAAAGGCTTCGTACCTGTTGAAGAAGAAATTCTTGGATCCTTCTGTTTTGTTCGGAGGCCATTGTTTTCAAAAAGGATTCTATAAGACCTTTCTTCATTTCCTTTTCTAGTAAATATTTGATCTGTGCTAGCATTTGAGAATCCTCATCACCTGTTTCTTTTCACATACATTCCTTTATTTTTTCTCCGTGCTTGGGAGAGTCTGATGTTGAATCTGAACTAGAAGAATTTTCACATAAACAATAGTTAGGATCATTTCAATGGCAATGATGAACCATGAAAATTTCTTCATCGGATGAAGCATACTCAAATTTTGAAGTATATGTTGATTCTGAGAAACAACCTTTATGGAGAAGATGAACTTCTTTTCTTTTGACAAAAGGATGGTTTGGACATTGGTTTGTGGTATGATCAACGTTTTCTGTCAGAAAATGAGCTGGGAATTGTTTCTTCATTTCTTTTTTTTCTGGGATATATACAAGAGAAATGATAGATATGGGTGCGTGGGGAAGAATAAAAGACCGAGGAATTGTTTTATCAGGATGAGTATCTTTCTCTTGTATTTTTAAGAGAGTTTTTCCCACTACTGAAAAAGATTCTCCTAATCCTTCCATTAATTCCTCGTGATTTTTAGCAGAATCATCAGTTTTCTGCTTTACTAACTCTTGTGTTTTTTCAACACAATCATTAATGTTCATTACTCTGCTATTTAATTGGTTTACAGACTGGACTATTGTGTTTGTAGAAACTTGTAGATCTCTGATTTGTCCTTTTCGGGCACAATCATTTGTTACAAAAGTGTGAGCATCCATTCGTCTCAAGGCTGTATTAGTCTAGTTTATCTATTCAGACACAGACTCTATGTTTCTTTCTAAACCAGATAGTTGGGCAGCTTCATCTTCCAACATAAGTGGAACAACTCTAGATTGTTTGTTGCCATCTTCAAGGATAATTCCTTTGAAAAGTGGGAAGGTGGATGTTGATTCTATTGGTTTTCCTTCCATATTTTTCCATTCATGTCTACAAGGACTTCCTGCTTCTAACATTTGGACTGCTGGATTTTGCAGTTTTTGTTTCCAGACATAGAAAGAAATCCAAAGATTGTTTTTGGAGATAAATGTCTGCCATTCTTGAGACAGACGAGGTTTTTCCTCATTAGGGACGGATAGATTGAATTCTTTTGACTCTGGATGAGTAAAATGATCCCAATTTAGCATTTTCTTTATCCATTTTTCTTCAATGGTGTTTTTTAGACATCCCATCATGATAGAGTGAAATTTATGGATTTCAGAAATATTTGGTCTTTGGAGAGATGGGCGTATGGGATTATCAAATCTATAGGCTGGAATAACTTTCTCACATTGTTCTATGTAACCCAATCCATATTTGGGAGATCTAGGTGGTCTCATACCTTTATAGATTTCTTGGAGTCTAGGATGTAATGCCTCAATGGAGGGCATGTGGTGGATCATGAGACAAGTTATGGGATCAGAATGTGCTAAAATTAAATACCTTTTAGCAACTTTATCAGAGAACATGGAGCTAAGGCTACTTTTAGAAGTATTGCATTCAACATCCCTTACTTCTTTAAAAGACATAGAGCGATCCATAACTTTAAATATAGTAATAACTATCACAGCACAGAAAAGTAGGGTGTTTAATTCTAGTTCTCTGAGAGAATTTTGAATAGGCTCCTGGCCGATTGCTCAGACAATGAATAGATAGAACTAAGAGAGTCACAAAAGTGGAATCCTTGTCTTTCAAAGGCCCATACTTTTGATATGGTTCTCATATANNTATATATATATATATATTAACGAAACATATAACAGAGAGATAAGTTTGTTATCATACCCGGGTCAAAATGAGGCTTGGCTCTGATACCATTTTGTAAACAAAGAGGCTTCCTTTGACAGAGAATGAAGCTTGAAAGGTTGTCTTTTCTTGTTTTGCTTGCTTGTCTTTTCTTTTCTACTTCATATGATTTCTTTTGTGATCTCAGCTTGAACCTGGCAACCCCCTAGGTGAACCCAAGAAAATCCTATCTTGAACCTTCAAACAACCCAATGCCTTACTTCCCTTAGCAGCCACCTGCCTAGCGGGACTTAACACAATGCTCTTCAGGACCTAAGTGAACTTCTGACAATATTATCAGTAAAATTTCGGGCACCAACCTCCAGTGAACTTCCGACAATCGCTTTAGTAGGCAAACATAAATAGAAAAATACATAGACAAGAGAATAGACAATTTTCAGAGATAAACATGCGGAAGTTGATTTGTATTATATGAGCCAAAATGGAATGGGTTTACATACTTGAATTTGAGCACAGGATTCTCTCTCTCAAAACATTACACACAGATTGATAGACTGAAACTAAATGATTTTTCCACTTTAGGTTCATGTTGGTCGGGCCAGAATCACGCAGACTTATCAAAGCAACTTAAAAGAAATACTCAAAGCTCAAAGAGAGGGAGCTTAGAAGACTTGGACTGACTAAAAACTGAGACCCTTGCTATGAACCTCCCTTCTCCTTATATACAAGTTTTTGGAGAAAGGAATCATTTTTTGAAAATACATTTGACTTATTCCCCTCAAAATCAAATCTTCTTTCTAGATTTATTGTATACTTGGCGGAGAGAACATGCAAGAGCCATCCAACCAAGATTCTAATAATCTTTCCACGTACTTGGAAGTAGCTTGGAAATGCAGGTAAAACCACGCTAAAATCCAGAGAAGTGCTCTGGGTTTCCAAGATTCCTTGCGACAGATAAATGAAAAGAGTTTGTAACGTGAACCCACGGAAATCGACTAACACCAATGTCGGCCAGTAAGACATCATAGAATTATTAGTCATTTTCAATGTGAGTATGAAATTTTTCTTCATATATCAATGTGTCCCACATCTTCGTATAGCGTTTGTGTACTATGAATGGTTGTCCATTCATCACTTGGATGGAAGTTTTGGTTTTATTGACCCATTGGTGGTGATTTAAAATAAAATTACATAATATTTCTCCATCATTAGGTCCATATTGGTAGAGGTTTTGTACTCTGTGAAGTGGGAGAGTACTCATGGAACATATCAGTTCTGGATCATTTGCACTTTTGTTAACTCCAAATGCTTCCCACCTTTCGGCTAGCCAAGTTGGAGGTCTTCCTGATGTGGCAATGTTTACATTTCCAAACTTGATCAGGGTTAGGTCATTTTATTTTTGTAAGAAATCCCACCATAATTTTTTGTAGAAAGAATAATCATAATCACTGTCAGGAAAATAGATGCTAGGATTTCTTTCAGGCCACTATAGTAACAGCCTTGGTATGTGCAAACAATAGTATTGTTGATGTGGTCCTCTATGGTTGTGGATTTCCCAAATAAGATCAATATCATGGAAGGTACTGCTTAAAGCATACTGAGCTTCATATGCCTTTTGAGCTGCTTTGGTGATGACAGGGAGTAGAATAATTGATGTTGGTCTTGCTCGAACCTTAGGGACCATTCTTTGTGGGCAATGTAAACTTGTTGAATTTATGATATGAGTGCTTCTTAATTCCCAATGTGGCCTCCATTCTTGTTTGTATTGTTCCCAACTGATAAGATCAGGAATAGACATTAAGACTTCTGAGCCATTTTTCCAATGAACACAAATGATCATTGCATGAGATTGAAAATGTTCTCGGCTTAGGAAATCTGGAATACTATTAGATGTACCTTTGATATGTTCTATATCAAAATCAAAATTACTGAATAAAGCCTGCCATCAAGCAAACTTGGAATCACTGGCCTTTTTAACTTCTTTGTTCAAAACTCTTTTCATAGTTGCAACATATGTTCTTAAAAAAAAAAAAATATTGATAAGAAAAATCTCAAACTTGTGTATTGCATTCAAGGCAGCTTGTATTTCTTTGTCTAATGCAAAATAGTTTTTCTCACTAGGTTGCCAGAGACCAGAGGAAAACTGGACTATTTCTTGTGTTTGTATGTCATTATGAATTTTGATTTGTTTGAGTACAGCTCCCCATCTAAGATTGCTAGCATCTGTTTCAACAATTTTGTAAAGATCATCGTCAGATATATGAAGAAGTGGCAATGTTTTTGCTTTTGCCTTGATTTTCTTGACTGCTTGGGTAAGAAGTGGCAATGTTTTTGCTTTTGCCTTGATTTTCTTGACTGCTTGGGTATGTGCATCTCTAAGGATTTTCTTCTTTCTTCAACCTGTCATTCAACAACTTTCTATCTTGTGCACAATCCTTATAAAAATGGCTTATATAATTGAGACTTCCCAAGAATCTTTGGAGTTGTAATTTGTCTGGGAATTTATCTGCAAATTCAACAACATGGTTCTGGAGGACCAATTCACCATTATTTATGATGTGCCCAATATACTTTATCTTTGCTTTGAATAGTTCTAGTTTCTTTTTTGAAAATACTAATCCAACCTTTTGGATAATCTGCAAGAACTTTCTGAGATGTTTGAAGTGTTGTTCAATAGAGGAATAAAATACTAGGATGTCATCAATATAAACAATCAACCAATCAAAGTATTGTTTTAGGGCATCATCCATGACTCTCTGAAATTTGGAAGGGGCATTTTTCAATCCAAAGGGAATGACATTCCATTCATAGTGTCCTATGGGAGCACTAAAGACAGTTTTGAACTTATCTTCTTCTTTTATGGCCACTTGCCAAAAAACTGATTTTAGATCAAACTTAGAGAAGATCTTTGCTCCAGCAATTTTGGTCACCAAACTGGATTTGTTAGGGATAGGGTATGTATCATCAGCCAATACCATATTCAAAGGTTTGTAGTTGATGACCAATCTAGGGATTCCTCTTACTTGTTCAGAATGTTTATTTACATAGAATCTGTAACAATTCCATGGACTAATAGATTCTCTGATTTTAGAGGCTAAATTTCGCTCATGGGCTAATTTTCCATGTTTTTTCCAAAAACGAGATTCGCTATTTTAAAAATTATTTGCCCAAATTCTATAGGATAAAATTATTTACCTTAAAAATCGCCAAAATTTTATAAAAACTATATAAAATCCTTATAAATTTGAATATTTTTACAAAAATATCGCTAAACATTTATAGTTGGCATATGAAGGATTAGTAAGATTCGCCAAGGTTTCTATATTTTAAAACAAATTTCCATCCTTAAAATCATGCTTGTATGTCATCAGAGCAAAGCTTTTGGTATTCTGTGTTCATAGGGATATGTATTCTTTTGCACGATGTTCCTTCATATGAATCTTTGTAAGGAAGTTCTACTTCATGCTTTTTATGGTGCCAAAATGCAATGGGATTTTCTGAGCATACCTTTGCTTCAAATTCTTTCTAGAGTTCTAAAATTTGTTGTTGTATATGGCTCTGGGCAATTTGATCTTTAATTCTTAGCTCAGTCCTTTTTCCCTTCAATTCTTCTATTTTTAGTACTTTTTTCTGGACTGTGTGGATATGAGATGATATCCTGGGTATAGACACAAAAAGGAGTTGGATAGAGATCTTTGAAGTTTTGCTTGGGTAGGGAATACTGATGAAATAACCAGGAGATTTATTGGGTAGTCTGGCAGAACCATTTGGTTCAACAACAACAAAGAAGAGAGTGCCAAGACTGCAGGCTACTGGGATTTCTGTTAACATGAATTTTAAGGATAGACAATAATGTTGGAAACATAAATTTTCTTCAAGTATTTCATAGAGTAGTTGAGTAGGTTGGTTTCCCTAACCGATAGCACTTTTTTGGGTCTTATGCCAAAATTGGACAGGAATGATTTCTTTGTTTATAAGATCTAGATAAGAACCAGTATCTAGTAAGGTTTTGAGCTGAAACCTTTTTCCCTTGATCATGATATCCAGAAGGACATGGAATTTTTGGTGTTCAATGGACAAGATTTGTTGCTTATCTTCTTTTATTGTGGATTTTTCAATGTTTGTTTTTAGCTTGCTAATTTATTTTCCTAGATTAGATATGGATATAGTTTGGATAAGGCAGGAAACAAGTGGGGTGAGGATAGGTCTTATGAGAAAAGGGGAAATCATTTTGCTTGCTGACTGTTTTCTGCACAATGTGGCATGAAATTCTCGTTGTGCTTTCCACTCGTAAAAGGAAATCTAGACATCCTTTTCTTTCATATAATTTTTCCATGCTATTGACAAAGCTATTTTTTCTTTGTCTAGTGTAGATTTTGAGAATTTCTCAGCATTAGGATGAGTAAAAAGATCCCAATTTAGCATGAGTTTTATCCAATAGTCTTTTACATGCTTTTTCTTGCACCCTCTCATTAGGGTAAGGAATTTTCTTATTTCTGGTATTGCTGGTCTTTTTAAATCCTCTGGAATAGAATGGAAAGGGGAAATGTATAGGTTGGGAGAAGGAGAGGTTATCATTAGCATGTGATTGTCATGGGGAAAAGGAGTTTATGAACATTGAGGGTGTGGACAAGGATCTTTTTTCATAGAGCTAGGAGGAGGAGAGTTTGTTCTTGGATTATGGAATTGGTGTTCAAATTGGATTTGGTTGTCTTTTGTGGTTGTGGATAGGCTTGAAAGAGTTACCAATTTGTGACAATCTAAGGATTGGATAGAGTAGGGGACTCGTCCCAGTGAGGAATCTAGAGGTTGGAGAGAGGGATGTAAGCACAATGTCATAGATGGTGGAGAAGGTGTAGAAGTCCACCATGCTTAGTATGCAAGCTCTGTTTTGAAGGAGGGAAAGAGATCACAACAGAAGAAGGTGATTCTTATATGTGTGCAGAGGTGATGGTATGTTGGATGGTGTTTCAGGGAATGTCTATAACCCAATGAGAGGGAAAAGAGAGGTTTTCCCATTTGATGAGTTGATGTTTCATTTTTTGGTTGATAGGGTTAGTAAGGATGAGTGTATTGGATTGAGAATTTTGGCTGGGTGTATGTAACATAGCAGGGTATAAAGTGTTGGTATGTCGGAAGCAACCATGAGAGTGGATAGAAATATTAGTGTGAGTATTACGCATGTCAAAGCTAGTAGTGTGGATTTGGAGTTTAAGAATATCCTCAAGGTTTTCATCAAAAGTATAGATTGAGAAATTTGGATAACAGTCAAAGTATACAGGTCCATTTGATAAGGGCACAACAATGCCACCAATGAGAGAGTTGGTAAATTTATTGTGAGTCATGTCTTGGATGGTGCAGAGGGCATATACATCTATTCCCTTATGTACTAAGGCATTGATGCCTACTCGGATACAACCAAAATGAATATAGTTTGTTTTATGTTTCTTTGCTTCAGCTTGGATTTCTTTAACATTGAGTAAGGAAATGGTTTGACTTACATCACTGTTTTTTTGGATAGGGTTGACTGATTCTTTGACAAAAACTCTGGTAATGGCACAGAGATGAAACATGCTCAAATCACTATATACTTGGTTGGGAGAGATATCAGGTAATCTCCAGGTGGCTTGAGGTTGTGACTCAACTACTTCTATATTGGCCTTGTTTAAACATTCAAAATTATTATCGGAGAACATGGAGCTAAGGCTACTTTTAGAAGTACTACATTCAACATCCCTTACTTATTTAAAAGACATAGAGTGATCCATAACTTTAAATATAGTAATAACTATCACTGCACAGAAAAGAAGGGCGTTTAATTCTAGTTCTCTGAGAGAATTTTGAATAGGATCCTAGCAGACTGCTTAGGCAATGACTAGATAGAACTAAGAGAGTCACAAAAGTGGAAACCTTATCTTTCAAAGGCCCAAGACTTTTGATACAGTTCTCGCAGATATATATATTAATGAAACATATAACATAGAGATAAGTCTGTTATTATATAAAATATAATTTATATGATATATAATTTATATAATTTAATAATATATAATTAATATATTTATTTATTATAATACATATTTACTAATTATAATTATATAATTTATATATCATATAAATTATATATTAAATAAATTATATAATATATAAAATATATACAATTAACATTAAAATTTAAAATCGTAACCTTGCCTCACCTGTGCGTGCTCGAATTCCTAATTTCGGCCCATTGCTAGCTCAAATTCCTTGTGCATAGTGTCCATTGCTAGATAGTCCCCATTACTATCTCAAATTTTTAATTCTGGGTGGCTTGCATTGCTAGTTTTATCTCAAATTTCATTCTAGACGACCATTGCTAGCTCAACTTCCTAATTCCAACCCATTGCTAGCTCAAATTCCTTATTCCTGACAACCATTGCTAGCTCAAATTCCTAATTATTGACGGCCTGTGTTTCTAGCTAGTCCCCATTGCTAACTTGAATTCCTAATTCATGGTGGCCAATGCTTGAATTACCTCACTGATCAGAGTGTAGAGTGACCGACTATGAAAGTTCCCTTGTTGGTTGAGTGATAAAGGAGGAGCCGGTTGTAGAGGCGAATAACTTGTGAGAGTTCCCTTGTTGGTTGGAGTGATAGAAGAGGAGTGAGCTAGATAGACAATGGCGTGCCAAAATCGGTAAGACTATGTCTGTCATGCCCAAACACACTTAACAAAGCTAGGGCCAACTAGGGCTTTCCCAATGAGAGGCATTTTCAAAATGCATTTGATGATCAAAGTAGGAAATAGATGCCCCAAAAGTGTAAGTTCAATGTTCTCACCTCCACCAGACCCAAATACACTTGTTGGAGATAATAGTATGCATTGGCAATTCTCGATGTGGTTTTTTCACACCTGGGAGAAAAATGGCCATTATCCTTCAATTTCTTTAGGTCATGATCTAGGGCTTGCAGTAAAGTGCATACTAATAAATGGATTGACAAGCTATCAATTTTGTTGGACTTGTGTACATGAAATAGCACTAGGGATGCCTGCATCACATGAGTTCCATCATCCTAAAACTTTTTTATCATACAATTTCATTCAATGACCCAACATATTGTTTACACCGTGTTTTGAACAATTAGTGTAAAGAGTTTTGATTAAGGTGTTGGAATATTGCATTTGGTTACTAGCAAGGTCCATCTCATTGACAAATCAAATAACCTCACCAAGTCATGAACATGGACAAAGTACTTTCTACACTTCATTACCAACAAAGATTTACTAATTATATCCCAACCAACAATCATTGCATTCCATTTCTAGAATACCACTTCCCGCTACAATATTACATTCAAATCAATTTTTTTATTGCACAATAATGGATCTCCTTACCTTGTTCTAGAGACAATAAATTTGCACATGTAGACAAAAAAATAACCATGGTAATTGAGTTGGGTTTTATTCCCAGGACAACCAAATATGGTTCATAGTTAAAATGTAGGGGAAATCAAAAGGTATTACAAAAGTATTTTCTATATAGTACGGATTGAACTCAAATTGTGGGTTTTATCTCGCAATAATTGCATTCTATTTTAAAAAGACCACTTCCCATAAAAACATTACATTCAAATAAAATTATATTACATAACAATTTATCTACTTACCTTATTCTAGGACCAATAAATATGAACATTCATGCAGAGCATTAACCACAATGATTGAGTTGGGTTTTATGCCTAAGACAACACACATTTAATTGAAGAATGTCAAGGATTAATGGGGGGAAATAATATGGGATAACCAACAATGATTGCATTCCATATATCTACCTTGTTCCAAATCCAATAAATCTTCGCATATAGGCATAACACTAACCATGGTGATTAAGTTTGGTTTTATGCCTAGGATGTGCATTTCATTGAAGAATGTCAAGGATTCATG